>VZTA01025297.1:6327-35462 GCA_013398855.1 Mohoua ochrocephala | reverse complement strand
GACTGTGGAGTCTCCATCCTTGGCAAGTTTCAAAAGCTGTCTGGACACAGTATTGGGCAACCAGCTCCAGGTGGCTGGACTGGGGGGAGGGTTGGACCAGAAGACTTCTAGCAGACCCTTCTACCCTCAACCATTCCGTAAGTCTGTGAAAATCCACCATCATAGAAGACAAGAATACTGTGAAGAAAGGCCCTTGTCTTGTTAGCACAAAGACTCTGGGACATGATTTCAATGTAATTTATGGAAGAGATTTTAAGCAGAGTTTCAGAGACAGACGTGAACCAGAAGATAATTTCAGAAAACAGCAACAGTAAATTGATTTGAGGCTGCTCTGTGCTAGTTAAGATTGAGCAAAAGGTAGCTTACAACATAACCCAGAGCTGTCACATGTAAATGGCACTATCTGCCTCATACTGCACACAGATAAAAAGCAGGAAGTTCTCCTACTGGAAAGAAAAATTGAAGAGACTCAGAATGTATCTTACAGAAACATAAAATAAGCTTGCTGTCTACTTGCCACTTCTCATTTATAAGGGAGTGCAAATGGCGCTGCTCAGTCTTTGGTCCACATTCATAGTGCACCATATGCCAAGAATTTATTACTGAGAAATTCAGACAGCTAAACCCTGATTACTTCATTCTACTCTCACCCATGAAGTACCTTCTAAAAAGGAAAACAGCCTTGAAAAAAAATCCTGTAATACTGTTAAAAACTCTTACATTACTTAAGAATGCCACCTAGTGACTTTCACAGCACACAGTAGAGAACAACTAGTACAACTCAGAGCCTATGCTTCCAAAAGCAAGTGCTTTGAAAACAACTGGACAAATGCACAAAGTTTTTGAAGTACTGTCATTTCTTAACCCCAGTTGATAAATAAGTGCCATGCAGTCAGTCAGTCCCCAAACCACAGGGAGGAGGAGAACTGGAAAGAAAAGGTAAACCTTGTGGGTTTAGATAAGAATAGTTTAATAATCAAAACAAAGTAAAATATAAAATAATGAAAAGGAGAGGCAGACACACAGAGGGGAATAAGATGCAAGGGAAACAAGTAATGCACAATTGCTCACTGCTTGCTAACTGACGCCTAGCCTGTCCCCAAGCAGTGTTCAGCAGCCCCTGGCCAATTCCCTCCATTACTGAGTACGATGTTCCATGGTATGGAATATCCCTTTGGCCAGTTCAGATCAGCTGTCCTGGCTGTGCTCCCTCCCAGCTGCTTGTGCACCTGCTCACTGGCAGACCATGAGACACTGAGAAGTCCTCAACTCAGGGTAAACACTGCCCAGCAACAACTAAAATGTGTTAGCAATGCTATTCTCATACTGAATCCAAAATGCAGCACTGTACCAGCTACTAAGAAGAAAATAAACTCTATGCCAGCTGAAACCAAAGTAAGAGATTTTTTACTTAGTCAACTAAAGGTAACTTTACCTTTTTGTGGTATCCTGGATGCTTCCTATAGCATCTGTAGATAGACATTCTTCTTGCTCTCTGGCGCTGTGGCAATTTGGTGATTTTTTAGAAGAACAAAGCGTTTCTGATGTCACGCTTCTCAAATTTATGTCTAGATTGTCATTCCTGGCTGTATTTCCCACAAGCAACACCACCTCTGTGTCATCCTTTGATTTGAGAAAAAAACCAACAACAGAATTAGCACAAAATATATCACCTGTAAAAAAAGTATTGCAGATTATGATCACGTTGTTAATCTGAGACAAAACTTCATTTAAAAACTTCCAAGTAGTTTATGGCACCATCACTGTTCCTTGTTCCTCTAGGAAAGCATTTAGCTAATAAAAACAGGTACTATAACCTGTTATAGTAGATAACTATCACCTAACTATAACCTAACTATAACAGGTACTAATACAGTCCCTCAGGAGCAGCCACCAAAGAGCTCAGAAGAAACCCAGCAACAGAAAAACAGCATGCAGGTAACTATTCATGTATCATGAACATGGCTGGAATGTCAAAGTTCAAGTGAAGTCTTTAGATGTCTTATCAATGTGTCACTAACAGAATTTTGGAAAACCCTATAACAGCATGCAAATACTAAACAAGAATTCTTACTAGGCTGAAATTAATTAATGCATTTACAACAGCTTACTTAAGATGTCTTAAAAACAACTAGTATGAACCAAGCATCAGAAAATATAGTCAGAAATATATGAACAGATTTCTCACTTTTGAGGAGAGAGGGTTTTCAGATTCTTCTGCCACAGGCAGATTCTCTCCTTGATCCATTTCTTCCTCATCTGGGGCAGCAAGTTTTTGTACTACTGGAGATTCCTTTTCGCTGTATGTTCTTTCTAGGTTTGGTCTAGTTCTTGAAGACTCAATCTTTAGGAATTGTCCTGATTTCAGAGCACTCAGCTTACCTTCTTGGGAGGCAAATTTTTCAGCACTGGTGAATTTAAAGCAAACAAACAAACAAAACCAAAAACAGATAAAACCACACTTGACTTTGGCTGGGAGGGAAAATAAGCACTTCTGCATTCAAGTTTTGAATCTACACTTACACATGAGACTAGTAGACTGCTTTGTTTAAGATCAATAAAATAATATTTTTTTAATACATTTCTCATTTATGGTTAACTTTGGAGCAGGAATAACAAATACATTTTTAATCATTTAGCTGGGTTGCTAACCATACCAACATCAAAGTATCGGCAGTCTAACGCACACTTAAGATCTTATTTTAACAAGAGTAGCAGTAAAAGAGAAGAGCACATAAGGGGATCAATGAAAGTCAAGTCTCTGACATTTTGCAGAATTTATAGGTTACATATGTTACATGTGTGATTGCTACTTAAGAAAATACAGACCCAGTAATAAAAAGCCTTGGTCAAGAAGAGCTATGAGCTCATACAGATCAAGTATGGACCAGATAAACAATAGCAAGGAGTGCAGCTAAAAAAAAAAAATGCTCTGAAAACACTGGAAGAAGCTGTTTGTGCTCTGAAAACACTGGAAGAAGCTGTTTGTAGGCACTGGAAATGAAAAACTGTAGAAAGACAAAAGACAAGGAGCAGAGGAATTTGCGAAAGTGTCTCATTATGCACAGACAAAAGCTTTTCAAATGCAATTTTGCTAAACTCAAACCTCACCTGCTTTGTTCAGACAATAAGTTTTCAGAAATAGAGGGCACCTGAGGCACCTCTTGCTGTTCCTGTTCCTCTTTGCTCAATACATCTGCTTGACACAATACAGCTTCATTTTCACCCTTTAATTTACAGTAAAAGAAGCATGAAGAAAAATAGAAGTATGTAAGCTTCTAAAACAGACATATATTTTATATACAAAAATAGAGACTATGCTATTTTCCCAATTGGAATAAAGGTAAGAATCATGTTATTATATGCAAATATGTCAATTTATATGCAAAAAGGAACAGAAGTCTTCATAGTCCTGGGATACCTAGAGTTAAGCTCTTAAATACTACATGCACCCAAGCATTATAGGAAACACTTGTCTATTTAACATTCAATTAACTCACTAATACATGAAGCACTGTGGAAACAAAATACTTCAGCAAATGGAAAACCTTTGAAAACTGGACACCACACAGGGCAGCACAGACACACCCAAGCCACAATAACATAACCTCAAGATCCAGAAGGCCTAATAAGCTTTATGTCTGTAATTGCCACATTGGTTCCACAAAGAAGCCACTCAAACATATCGTTCAGCACTTCAGGCCTGTGACAGCTTTATTAGTAAGGAGGAACATCAGACCTGCTCTGGTTCTACAGATTTGCCCAGTACAGAGCAGATGCATGTGCACGGCTCACAGGCCACAAGTCTAGAGCAGCTAAAGCTGAACCACAAGGAATTATCTCAGCTAGGGGTGAGCTGACTGTGGCACTGAAGGGAGATGAGAGATGCATGCAGGACACGAGTACTTTACACAGGCTAAAGAACAAAACCAGCTATAACCACTCCAACACGAGTCACTCTTGCAAAGTTTAGCTGTCCTCCAAATCTAAGGCAGGTTGATGCAGCTATCCCTACATCCATGACATAATTCATGTACAACCCACGAAACGGTTACAGAGGACGCATCACACTGTAAATGGCTTTCGAGGATTCTCACACCTTTTACAGTCCCTAGTCAAGTGTCTGGGGGGATACACAGTGTCAGTTACTTGTATGAAGTAGAGGAGTATCGGGTACTGTAGTGATGAAGCCAGTTAAAACTTATCAAATTAAAAAAACCTTTTTTTCATAAAAACGGCTGTCCTCTGCCTTCGCTTGAGACATTATACTATATTGGTCAACACAGACTTGATGCGTCCAAACAGGAAAGATGAAATGAGCAAAAAAAGCTAATTTTTATGCATTTTTACTCTAGAGTTTATATTAAATAATTTTTTCCTATCATGCAATCCAATTAAAATCAGATCCTTTGTAAAAAAAAATAATTAATACTTCAAGTTGTAGACCTCACTGATTTCATAGCTACAATACCTCAGCTTACCAGGGTTTGGGAATTTTTTCACATCTATTATATTGTCTCAGCTTCAGGCAATGCAACTTCAATATTTTCATTTAACTTCATAAAACTGAACGTGCACTTTGAACCAAGTTTGAAGGCAAAGCTTTATGCTTATTCAGGCTTACCATGACAGTATTGTCAAACTCATCTTTTTGCTCTGCTTCAGGCTTTTTCTTCCTCTCATTTTCTGATATTTGTAACTCCTTCCTTCCAACAGCTCTTACCAAGTTTGGTTTGTACCTCTTGTTCCGTGCCAGCTGGATAGGCGGAAGAGGTGCTTGTTGACTTTCTTCTCGAGTGCTGTTTTTGCTATCAATGCAAAGGTAAGACAGAAAAAATACAAACTTAATACAAACACGTATTACAAAAACAAACACAGGTCCATTAGTATTACATGCAAAAAACACTTGAGCTTTTAAGAGAAATCTTGTAAACAAAAAGTTCCGCTGAGTTTAAGTTACAAATGACAATTTGTTCCAGCAAAGATTTCAAACCAAGGGTCTTCTGAATACTTCCACAATAGAATTAACTAACTCACTGAAGGTGTTAACTTATTGACTACTTATTGCGATAGAACCAAAGCAATTTTCACATCTGATAAGCAAACTAGTATTTCCCTGCTTATATGAAATGAATCCACTCTTTCAGATGATGAAACAGTTGTAAAGTGAATGCTCATTAATTTCATGCTTAGCATAGAAGCTACTGAAATATTAGTATCACTGGTGTTGAATCCATGAGAACAGGAATTTTGTGCAGTATTTTCATTAGACAATGTTGCCAGATGGCAATCCATTGGCACAATGATTTCCTTGTAAAATACCTTCATTGTTACAGTCAAGAATCAAAAGTAGCTAAGCCCTTACCCTGCACTAGTAGTTGAGATGTCATCTTGGTTAATTTCAGGTAGACAGAACTGCACTTCACCATCCTCTGATCTTGAAAATGTTTTTGGGGACTTACAACTTGGCCTCTCAGAAACCTCCTGAGAGCAAAGTGACTTCTCCTTTTCCAAGGATTCTAGTGGGTTTAAGACTTCACATTTTCCTGCTTTCTAAAAAATGTAAACACAAGAACGAGAACAAGTTGTAGTAATAAACCAAAAGGAGACTCTATGATGTTTATGATGTCTTGGTATTTATCCCTCTCTGAAAAACTCAAAGAGAGTTTTTTGCACTCTCCTACAAAACTCCTCAGTATGCTCACTAATGATTTCTTAGTCTTTCCGGGACAAATACACACTTTTTTATTTAAGACAAAATAGCTTGAAATTGATATTTCTTCTGTGCCGTCTTCTATTAATACTTTTTCTTTCTTCACTGTCAAGTCTACAATACCTTGGGTCAGAAAGACATCTGGACACATAACAAGAGATACAGTCATCTTTTGCTCTTCACATACGACCAAGTGAAAAGTACACAAGTTTTAATATAGAACATTTTAGCTTTTGAAAAAATGATTTCAAAAAGTTATTAACTTCGTATTTTTTTAAATCATCTGCATTTCATTTCACAAAACCAAAAGCTCAACTATAACTAAAAGAAAAAAAAAAAAAGCCTTACATCTGTGTCAGGAGGGATGCTACATTCACTATCACGCTGTGTCAAACTTTCTTCCTTGCTGGTATCTTTCTGTGATGCACCTTTATTATTTACATCCAGCACTTCCTTTCTAGTAGTTGTTGCTCTTAAATTTGGCTTTGGTCTCTGGAACCGACTCCTCAGTAGCCGAGCCGATGATACAACAGTTTTCTCCTCTTCCTTCTGAGGATGAGATTCCCTACAAAAACAAGCAGAAGAATGGTCAAAGGCATGGGACAATATGGCATACTTGTACACAGCTCTCAGAGCAATAACAATGTTAGTGACATGAGAAAAGATCCAATGAAAACAGAGTGTTCATCACCAAAAGCCTGTGTCTCTAAATAGGTAAGCAAAGGTAAGTTAACTGCAGCTTCCAGTTGAGACCTGGAAGACAAGTTGAGACATTTTAACACGATATATACATTTCACAAATGCCTTTGTCTACTCAGGTTTAAAGCTACCCAGTAGACGTACAGAACACCTGTGGTTGACTATTTTTTTTAAGAAACACTTTAGTAAGAAACCAGACCCTGTACTCAAGGATTTATATAAGCACACTGGGATGCACTGTGGAGACCAACATGGACAAGACAATCACAGGGACCGAGCATTAGAAAAACGCATTTATTTGAAAATTAGGCCAATAGTCCAAAGACCAAATAACATCCAACAGCATGTAACTTTAATGCTTTCAAGCTCTTGGGGGTTTTGTTAGTTAAAGTCTAGTATTGTCTTGATTAAATATCTCTTTATATATATAAAACTTGTTTGTAATGCTGGAGTTGAATGTAAAATGGTATAACACCCAGAGATACTGATGGCTTTGAACCACCCCTTCTCTCCATTTAAGTGGAATAACCTTACCCTGTATTGGAATCTGAAAAATGTTTCGAGACATCTGACAATCCCTTTTCACTTTCATAGCTTTCTGCTTCTGAGGACTTCTCTTGGAAACACTGTCTTGTATTTACTGAGTTCATCTCAGAATCTGTAGAAATATCTTCTAATGTCACACTGGATGGCTGAGTGTCTTCATGAACTGTTAAATCCTAAAACGAATAAAAGTTCCACTCAGTTAGGATGAAATATTTGCTCAATCTCTCTTTTAGGACAGCAGAAGGAAAATGAGAAAGTTTTAATATTTCCTACAGAAACACTATTTCTCTTGCTTTAATATTTCCTACAGAAACATTTCTCTTGCTTCTTGGGCATCCAGCTAATACCACTGTCTACTATAAAAGTAAGAAGTTATTTTTCTTTATACTTAATTTTTTAAGTGGTTCGTCTTCCAAGACACATTTTCTTTGCATTTCTCTTTTCGGATCAGGTATCATAATATGACAAAGTGAGATATATTCAATTTTCATGTATGCTCATTTTGACTAGGGTAGAATTAATTTTCTTCACAGTGTCAAGTATGGGGCTGTGTTTTGGGTTTGTGCTGCACACAGGGTTGATAATACAGAGATGTTTTAGTTATTGCTGAGCAGGGCTTACGCAAAGCCAAGGCCTTTTCTGCTTTTCATACTGACGAGCTGGAGAAGAAACTGTGGGGGGGGCGGCACAGAAGGATGGGAGGAGACACAGTCAGGACACGAGACCCCAAGTGACCAAAGGGATATTCCATATGACATGCAGCTTAGTATATAAAGTGGAGGGGAATGGCTTTTGTCTTCCCTAGCAACCATTACGTGTGATGAAGCCCAGGTTTCCTGGAGATGGCTGAACACCTGCCTGTTCATGGGAGGTAGTAAAAGAATTTCTGGTTATGCTCTGCACGTGAGTGTAGCTTCTGCTTTCCCTATTAAACCTTACATCCAGCAGTCAGGGGTTCATGCCAGCCTGTTTTCCAGCTTTTACCCTACCAGTTCTGTCCCCAGTGCTGCTGGTGGGGCATTGAGCAAGCGAGTTGGCACTTGGTTGCTGACTGGGGTTAAACCTGAGACCATGGAAAACAGAACTCAAGTGCAAAAATGAGGAAATTTTATGACAATTTAGTTTATTCTGAAATAATAAATAAAGCATGCAATGTCTATCCCTACAAATTAAGTGGTATGCACCTAGGTCTTTGTTACCAAGGCTTCTACTAAGGACCCAGCAAAACAGTATCTGTAAGCAACTGCTCAAGAAACTTACACTTTTGAGGCAGGGGTCACTCTTTTCATCTTGATGGTGTATCACACCTTTTTCTGCTTCTCCACCTTCAGCTATCTCCTCTTCAGGATCTTTTTCATCTGCCAGTCCTTTTTGCCTTGCAACAGTTCTTCCTAGATTTGGTTTTGGTCTCTGTATTCTACCTCTCTTTAGAGGTGTTGGATTCAACATGCTCCGTTTGCCATCTTCTTTTAAACATGCTGTTTCTTTAGACCTGGAAAAACATGTATGATCCATGAAGTACATACGGCATCTGAAAGCGCAAGGAGACTTTGGAGAAGTGATTTTTGTTCCCACTTTTTTTTTAAACAGTTATTAACATACACTTACCTGAAACTGTATTACCCGCTTCTTGAAAGAATAAAATTAGAAGTGTATCTACTAGGGACTGAGAGTTTAAACTTATGTTTGCCCTGTTACCTTCCTCTTTCCATTGGTGACAGGATACCACACTAGAGAGACCTTCTTCTGGCCCACAATGGACCTCTTTGTATTCCTACCCAGTCTAGAGGCAGATGGACCTAACTTAATAAAGAGTTATAAAAAATTCGCAAATATTCAGAGTTTTTCTTCAGTGTATTCAGAAAATACATAAATAACTTTGTTATCTTACTAATGTAAAAACATCAGTAGTGCACTCCTAGAACTGTCAGATTCTTCTACGCATTTTTACCCTGAGAATCAAGTTACAGAGCAGGTTAATGAAAGAAATAACTGTGAAAATATTTTTCTGGCAGACTATCAAGCCCAGTTTATCTCCATCCACCCTCTTCAACTATCTCCCCTCAAAAACGAAAGTTTGAGGTTTTGATTTTTTAACTTCTGTTCTTGGTTTAGGTTGTTTGAGGGATTTTTGGGGGGGGGAGGGGAGGGCGCATTATTTGGGAGAAAGTTGGCTTTCTTTAGTTTTTATCTTTTACAATCTCTTCTGTAAAACATATTATTTCTTTAACACTACAGCTGCCAATTCTCTAGTGGCACACAGAAGAAAAATGCAACACTTAATAAATAAGCGCATTAAATTGCCCACATATTGGATTTTTTTCTTCCTTTTACTCGACACCTAACACTTAACTACACTTTAAGAACACTTATTCCTGTTTAAATACTTAAGCACAGAAATGGATGCATTTTAGTATTAAAAGCGAGTAGCTAAGGCTTGTTTTAGTGTTCAAGGGACTAAGATTTCAGGTTTCTTTTGCATTTACCATGACTGACTTATAATTCAAAAGCACCACTTTAAAAATAGAAGTGCTTAATTTATGTTTCACAAATAAATGAAGACTCCTATTTTGCCCTCAATTTCTGTCTCACTGCAGAAGTTTCTTCAAAAACTTCTATAATTACCACACTATAAAAAACTACCAGAAGAGACAGGAATGGTAAATTGCAGGACAGCGGCACTTATCTTCTTATTTTTCTTATACTTACTGAGACATTGTCTCCAGCACTTTGTCACCTTTTTCTGCAGCATCTTCACTGGTAACATCAGATGTATTACCTTGGTCATTACTCTGAACAAAAACAGAACATTATGACATGAACTGCCTTAGGTTTATAAAGCACAGCATCACCTAACTGACCAAGTAACTGTTCACAAGAGGAGACAAAACAGATTGCTTATGGCACACATACAATTACAGGGTACATTTCACAGTCAGACAGGTGCAGTAAAAACTAGATCACACACCTAAAGTTGTATTTGCTGCAGGACGTGAAAGATTATTGGTATCTACTGTGTGTGTAACAATCTCTCAGCATAGCTGAGGTTACTAAGCAATACCACACTGTCACTGAAAGCAGGTTAAATAAGTGGCTAATTCCTGGTCACATTGAGAAGCAAAAAAGTAAAGAAAAAAACCAAAAAGATAACATTACTGCTGCATCCAGCAGCTTTTTAGCTAGCACATTATCTTCAGTTATGTTACTTTATTAAATACCTTCTCAGTTTCCCCCTTAGGCTGTAGACGGGACATTTTATCATTTCCTGCATCTTTTTCAGGCTCTTCTTTCCTTCCAGATGCTCTTGTAACATTAGGTTTAAATCTCTGTCGATATCCTCTAACTATTGTCTTCGCAACAGAAGTTTTTTCAGGTTCTCTGCAAAAAAGAACCACAACAGTGACATTTACTCCATAATATTCAAGCCTATCTAACACACAAAGTCTTGCACCGATTTCTTTACTGGAATTCTGTTGTCTTCAGAAAGATATGCCCAAACTTACGCAACTTGCTTCACACGAGAAAGCAGCTTTGTTTAGTCTTAAAACATGGGAAAACTCAATTTACCTATGTATTAAAAAGAGATTAATTTATCACACAGGGGAAGAACCTAACTAGACTACATACCACAGCTGCTTCTGCAAGTGTCAGAAGCAGAGCCATTATCTGACGACTGAGGCTGGGAGGAAAGCAAAGCCATAGTTATCACTTTCCCTCTCTCAAATTACAAGCATTGCTGCTACTTCATAAAGCAATGCTTTCCTCAACTTTCCAGAAAAGAAGTACATAGCTTCTACCATAGTACCACCTGGTATCATAAAAAAAAATGCTCAAGTCAATTTTGAGATTTATATTAAAGCTTCACGATTATTGCTACCTTTTTTCTAAGAGAGCTATATGGAATAAATTAACAATTATAGTCAGTTAATTCCAGGAGACCGGAAAAGTGATCGCAGTACTTACGCAGATGCAGTATCCAAATCCCTGTTCTCTGCTTCTGTGGCTTCATTTCTGTTTCTTCCGCTGTCCTCTTCAGAGCACTGGAATTGAGGCAAGGAATATTACTCTCTGACAAGTGCAGATACCTCAGCAGCAGTTCCCAAAATGAGACTTATAAGACTGTTGGTGGTCCACAGTATCCACATTGAGCAAGACAGATGCAGCATCAAGAACAACATACTAAGTAATAGTCCTCTTTCTGACCTTTTCACCTGCATTTGCAAGGGTTGGAGAGGAAGTTTTGGCCTCTGTTTTGTCTTGTGCTGCTGTCTCCCTCCTTCCAGATGATCTCACTAAATTTGGTTTAGGTCTTTGCAAGCGCCTTCTATCTGCTGACTTTTCAGTTTTCCTTAAGATATAAAAAAAGTGGTATACATTATTACCAATGAGAAACTTAAAGTCTTATGTGGTTCAAGATGTACTTCAAGAGCATCACAGACTGCATGGGTCAAGACATTGCATGCAGCAAGACAATAAACACAAAAAAACCATGGCATCTTTCTGATGTTAAAAGACATGCTACAATGTTATGAAAAGAGCATCAAAAAAACCTTAACAACTTTGCTGGCTTTCAGTGGAACCTACTTAAAAATACTTGAAGGAAGCATTTCCTGCTGTTAAATAAATAGGAATATTTATTTTCCTAGGGATTCACAATTCACGTCAGTGTGATTAATTTTATATAGAAACAATATAGATCTGCCCTAGATACAATGTTTCGCATCTGCCTCTCCTGTCCCCCCATCCCCTTTCAAAGCTATCTCGGTCATGGAAAAACAAACTTCTTTCAAATACCTTGTCCTACTGCCAACATCCACATGTTACTGAAGAATGGGGTACATACATCACTTTTTGTGTCCTTAACCATTGCAATGGAATGTCCTGGGATTCACACACTGACACAGCCCTACATCTTATCAATAATCTTCAGACTGGGAACTAGTACCTTTTCTTATATCCTCCCTAGAACAGGACAAATAAAGCTTTGACAATCTTTATCATAAGAGTGAGCTGCCCTTTCAAAAGGGAAAACCAACAAGCATGAAAACCAACTCAGCATTAACGAGTACCCCATCTCTAAATCACCTTCAAAAAACTGTATCATGAAAGAAGAAGGCAATGATCAGGCAAAAATGGAAACCTTAGGTACAGACTTCTTTAAACACCACTCCTCAATGTAATAAAAAATTAACTTCATAAAGGAGTACAGATAAGACAGAGACATTTTGGAGTATCTTCTATCTTAGAAGCTTGCACCAAGTTCTGAAGAGGAACGGTTTTCAAATAGGAAAGAAGAAATACACCACACACATGATGTGCACAGCTAATAAGCTCTGATGGACAACTATGAATGTCAAAGAATTCAGTGATACTCTTCTATTAAAAAAAGAAAAATCAAATTTCACAGCCAAGCTTTACCCACAATATGACAGAATTTCTTCATTCTCTTGCTCTCGCTGGCTGTAGAAAGACTAGTTTGGTTTTTTTTCAAAGTTTACCTAAGTCTTTATCCCTGTTCCTATCTACCATTTAGATCTTAGCTAATGCACTGCTACTCAGTAATCAAAATTTCTATCAAAGAACTTCACTGAATATGGAAAACAAATTATCATGATCTCCTGACTGGTTCAACCTGCTATGGTCAATTGGAATTATATCCAAACTGAGTAGATACAGGTTTAGTTCAAGTGCCACTGCAAAGTAAAATAATTCTGCTTACATGATTTCAGACTGTGAACCACCTTCTGATGCACTCTGCTTTTCATCTGTGTTCTGTGGGTGATGTGTATCTTCGTTCTGAGGAAGAGAAGAAATGTTGTAGAAAAGAAACAATAAGCATAGATGATATTTTACTGTAATGTAAAGAAAAGCAGAAACAAGATTCCCACAGTGGTTGAGGGTGGAAGCATCTGCTAGAGGTCTTCTAGTCCAACTCCCCTGATCATGTGTAGTGGGTTAACCTGGACCAGATGCTGGGCACTCACCAAAGCTGTGCACTCACTACTCTCTGCGGTTGGACAGAGGAGAGAAAATTTAACACAGGGCTCATGGCTTGAGATAAGGACTGGGAGAGAGATCACTCACTAAATACCATCACGGGCAAAACATGCTCAACTTAGAGATATGAAGTGGATTTATTACTAACAAAACCAGGGCAGAATAATGAGAAGTAAAATAACCCCTTAAAAACACCTCCCTGCCCACCCCTCCCTCCTTCCAGCTCTACCTCCTACCCCAGCAGTGCAAGGGGACAGGGAAGGGGGGTTATGGTCGGTTCATCACCCAAGGCTTCTCCCACTGCTCAGGGAGAGGAGTCGTTCCCCTACTGCACCCTGGGGTCCCTCCTACAGGGGACAGTTCTCCATGAACTTCGCCAGCATGGCTCTATCCCATCCCCTCAAACTGCTGCAGCGTGGGTCACTCTTCCACGGGGTGCAGTCCTTCAAGGACAGGCTGCTCCAGCCTGGAAGCAGGGCCCCTCTCTCCACAAGTCAGTCTCCCACGGGGTCACAGCCTCCTCCAGGCATCCACCTACTCCGGCATGGGCACCTCCATGGGGTGCAGGGGGCACAGCTGCTTCACCACGGTCTGCACCGTGGGCTGCAGAAGAATCTCAGCTCCAGTACCTGGAGCACCTCCTCCCCCTCCTTCTCCACTGACCTTGGTGTCTGCAGAGTTGTTTTTCTCACACGTTCTCACTCCGCTCTTCTCGGGCTGCAATTACTACTGAACAACCCCTTTCTGTTTTGAGTTCTTCTTAAATCTCTTATCCCAGAGGCGTTACCAGCATTTCTAATTGGCCCGGCCTTGGCCAGCAGTGTGTCCATCTTTGGAGCCACCACGGATTGGCTCTGCCGGACATGAAAGAAGCTTCCAGCAGCTTCTCACAGAAGCCACCCCTGTAGCCTCTTGTTACCAAAATCAGGCCATGCAAAATCAATGCATCAAGCCACCTGGAGCTGGTTGCCCAATACTGTGTCCAGACAGCTTTTGAAACTTGCCAAGGATGGAGACTCCACAGTCTCTCTGGGCAGCCTGTGCCAGTGCTTGGTAACCCTCACAGTGAAACAGGATTTCCTGGTGTTCAGAAGGAAGCTCCTGCCTTGCATTGTTTGCCCACCGTCTCTTGTCCTGTCACTGGGCACCCCTGGAAAGAGCCTGGCTCCGTCCTGTTTGCACCCTCCCCTTGGGTTTTTGTGTAACTGTTGAGGAGATCCCCCTGAGCCTTCTCTCCAGGTTGAACGGTTCCTGCTCCTTCAGCCTTCTGTCGTAGGAGAGACGCTTCCACCCCTTTACCCTCTGTGTGACCCTTTGAGGGGCTGTCTCCGGCGTGTCCAGGTCTCTCCTGCCAGGCAGCCCAGAACTGGTCCGTCCTCCAGGTGTGGCTTCATCCATGCTGAAGGAGGGGCAAGGATCACCTCCCTCGGCCTGCTGGCAAACGCTCCTGCTGCTGCAGCCCAGGACACCGTTAGCTGTTTGCGCAGCCACGGCGCCTTCCCGGTTCAACTCGGAGACCGCCAGGACGGCCGGGTTCTTTTCTGCAAAGCTGCTTTCCATCCGGGTGGCTCGCGGCGTGTGCCGCTGCCTTGGGCTGTTCCTCCCCCGGCGCGGGACTTTGCATCTCCCCTTGCTGAACTTCCTGAGGTTCCCGTCAGCCCATCTCTCCAGCCTCTCCAGGTCCCTCTGGAGGCCAGTACAACCTTTGGGTGTCTCTGTCTTTGGGAAGCATTTCCCTCTAGATCTGCCTAATGTGTACATTTGCTGAGGTTACAGCCTGCCCCATCATCCAGATCATTTGTTGAGCAACACAAACAACCCAATGTGCGTTCCACTCAAATCAGTTTCCAACACTGTGCCTGTAAGCGTATGTCAACAAAATCCTGCTCCAAGGCCGAGCTGTTCATCTTGCAGTCCTTCACTTTTGAACAACTGTTCAGCAGTTTAAACTGTCTGTCAGATAAGTCAGGCATGCACAGTATACTTTCTGAATAAATTTAGGTTAACAGACAACTCATTAAACCCAGGAAAAGTGATAATATTTAAATTGTGGTGATGTTCTTAGGCCTGCTGATTGTTTTTCACCCGGTTTTGTGAAAACGTCACAAAAACAACCAAAAAAATTTGATTTACAAACCACTTCTAATGGTCGAGAGCAAGATCTTAAGAAGAACTACATTAAAAAATAATAATACCTTTGTTTCTGTAGTTTCTACAGATTGTCGTTCCTTGCATCTAATAATTGAAACTGGTAACTCTGGAATCTGGCTTTCCTGTGATGTGTCCTCTCTAGTATCTCTAGTTCTCATTTTAGCAGATTCTGCTTCTAGTGTAACGTCATTGCTATCTTCAAGGCTGAAATAAATAAAAGCATACAGGAACATTAGTGAATTTGTAGAAAAAAACCTACTTTTGCTTACAGACAGATCAAGTTGCACAGAAAAACAATGCAATTTTGACACTAAATAACTACCCATGTTTCAGAGAATCTCACAAAGTTTTAGTAAAATTTGCAGAATATGAGCTTTAAAACAACTTTTGTACTTTTGCACTGCAATAATAAGATGATGTTAAAATCTCATCTGATTGTTCTAGACTGATGGCTTTTAAAAAAATAAACTTTAACATGAACACGACTGTATGCAGATGGTTTTATCCTCTGATCTTTTGTAACAATCTAGGTTGAGTCCAAAAGCAAATAATTGTTCCTTCATATGCTTCTAATGAACTACTAAAGAAAATGAAAGTTTCTGGGAATTACAATACAGCTAAATACAGCAAATTAACACACAAAATTCTAAAGTAGCCCTCAGAGTGTTATAATGAATTTTTAGATTTACCACTTTCACATATCACAAGTTTAATAAATAAGTATTCACTTTCTTTCTAGTAAAAGTATGCCCAAAACTGAAACTAAAAGCTTGCCTCTCACCCAGATTCTGCATAAATAAAATCTAAGCAACATTCCTTTTCCAAAAGAACCATTTTATTACAGATAAAAATTCCAAGCATATAGTAACTCAACTTAGCAACATCATCAAGCAGTGCTTCAAGAGAAATGTTAGAAGCTAGGATAAACAACGGTCTCCCTAAACACTCTTAAAAAACGAAATAACTTTTGGAAGGGACTTGAGTAATTATGTACACTAATTTTGCAAGGGCAGCCCATTAGGGCAGAGAATATTTTGAGTGTGTAAATCATAAACAGCTTACTAAACCCCAGGAAAGTTCTCAGAAACCAGAAACCTGCCCATTCTGTGGCAGTTAAATGGTGGTATGAATATGAATAAATAAAACCAATATTAAAACTTTAAAGTACTTTTTGGTTTTGTCTAAGTGTTCCATTATGAACATTACCTGCATAAATTGACACTGCCTTCTCTCTCCATTTGGTTATTCACTGGTAAACAGGACTCTGATCTCTCTTCCTCTGTTACAGCAGTCTCATTTTGTTTTCCTTCAATAGCACAATCCACTTCTTCTCCACAGGTAGCATGACCATCATTGCTTGCATCATGCATCACTTTTTTCCCTGATAATTAATAAGAATTAAATCAGTTTGGACATTCTGGGAAACATCCTAGAACTCCAGTAATCAAATCCTAGCTACAGTAAAGAAGAGATAATATAAGACTAAAAATCCCAGCAGAAAAAGTCTAAGTATTAAGATTTAAGAGAACTGTTCTCATCTGA
Source organism: Mohoua ochrocephala (assembly GCA_013398855.1). NCBI lineage: Eukaryota > Metazoa > Chordata > Aves > Passeriformes > Acanthizidae > Mohoua > Mohoua ochrocephala. The sequence continues at coordinate 18,814 of VZTA01025297.1, read as the reverse complement.
AAAAAGTATGTTTAGATTTAGAATGAAAGCTGATTTTGAAAGGCATTGTCCCACAACCTCCCACAAGGAGGAATCAGACCAGCAATACAAGTCGAAGGCCAAATTCTGACATTTAAGTTTGCAATGACTTTATATAAATTTCTATTTGAACATTTGAAGGTGAGCATTTTTGCCTCTTACTTTTATTAGAAGATTTCCCTTCTTCAGCAGTTTTTGAAGGAACAGACATTTCTTCTGGAATATTCTCCACTTCCTGTTCAAGATCATCTTTTCTCTTCTTCTTTCTCTTCTTTTTTGCTAATGCTGGCTCTAATGTAACCTGTTCCTCTGCCTGTTCAGAAATGCCCAAAGATTCCTCATTTTCTTTCTCAGCTGTCACACCATCTGCTTCTGTTTCTGCATCAGAAACTCCAGCTTCCTGAAGTTCACTTTGATCATTAGCAGCTTCTGTGCTGGCAGCTTTTGCTATTGAGACAATATGGTTCTTGGTTAATACGCTGGTGGAGCATGAGGAGTCATAAACAGAAAAGGCATTTCTACTAAAAAAATTTGTGTGCTCATGTACCACTGCCAATGCACTGCCAGGAGTAAGAGCAGGACTGGGGAACGTCAGCCACTGGCTTGCCAGCAAAGCTTCAGCACAGATTAACCTCAGCATTTAACACAGAACACATTCTGCACACGGGACAACACCTCACCAGGGGAAAGTCAATATGGGATGTAAAGCCAATTTAGTAAATGTTATTATGCCTATGCTTTTTTGCAGTTCACACAGTCATATTTGGATTCAGGGAAAATAGACAATGCAATTCCTATAAAAAATTTTTGTATCTCTGCAGAAACAGGTGATGATGGTTACGGAATGTATGCCATGAAAAAGTAACTTTTTTATCAAGAAATCTATTACAGCTGATCATTCTAACTTACATAAGAAAGCTGAAATATTATCTAGCTATTAATTGACACGTTATTTTCTGAGTTTAATGAGTTTCTAAAATTTTCCTCCCCCTTAAGGGCGTTTTGTCTTGATGCTGGTATTTAACCACCAAGAACCTTTCCTTTCTTTTTTATTACTCTTAAATGAACTTGTTTCCCTGTAATTAAGAAGTCCAAAATGCAAGAGAAGTAGAAAAGCATACTCGCATTGCTTTACACACAAAGTACCTTTTTATCTACCAGCAAAGTGCAGAAACAGAATTTCTCTACATGGTTTTAAGTCCTAGTACATGGGATATTTTACTTAATCAAATCCAAAACCAAGGCTATAGAAAAGCAGCAACTTTTTCAACTTTAAGAGATGTTGCTTCCTAGCTGGTATCCCCTTTAAAAAGATGCGTACTTGCTTGTTTCACAATACCATTTACAAAAGAATGGGTCCTTGAGGAACAAACAAGTGAACAGTGCCACAGAATTAGCAAGAAATTTATGAAATTGTGTCAGTAGAACTGTTTTTAATTAAAGCACATCTGTGAAAAGTCCTTCCCCAGGTACTAAGGTAGTAAGACACAGTGGTGATCAACAGTAATTAAACATAATCTTTATTTTGAACAGACCAAAAAGATAAAACAACTTTTACATGATTCTGTGAAAAGAATCATACCACTAAGACTTAGAAAGTTAAACTACTATTAAAGGAGAAAGAGAACCCTGAAAAGAAGAGGCTTTTAGATGCAAGAAAACTTTCAACACAAAAATACGATTTTGGCCCAAAAATTCTACAAGTGAATTCATTAGCAGCTCAGGGAAATACTTTGAACTGGTAAATTAGAACATCAGCACTTCAGATTGTGGAAGAGCACTGTTTTCACCGTATCAGGTTTCTGCTCTGTTACTAATTATTACCCTCCCACACATCAGCAAATTACACCTGAAAAAGTTACACTGTGAAGCTAAGATCTTCTTGCCCTGTCCATAACAGGAAAGGAAAAGATTCCCTATATGATTTTTCCTCTGCTAGATTACTGACCACTGCTCTGTAATGCCATCTCATGCACTCTTTTAAAGTACCTTTTGACTTTTTCTGTGGCCTTGGAGACTTCTTTTCCTTTGGTTTCTGACTTTTAACAGTCTTTTGCTTCCTCTTTTCCTCATCCGCTAAAACCTTCTCAAGCAGCTGGGCAAAGAATTCAAAATCAAAGGGTCGTTTTTCTTCTATCAGATTAAAGCAAAGAAATAAAACAGATTTCGCAGTTGATTATTTTTTTCAGTTTCAGCTTTGTAAAATAACCAGTGATACATGAAATGATATTAAAAAGCAAAGGTTATATACATTTAAACAGAGAATTCTTCTTGAAAATATTTTCTGTATCACTTGAACAGGGGCTGAAGTTGACATAAAGGTGACTGGATTATGGTAGCTTGGTTTTAAAAAACAAGTTAAAAAACTAAGTAGTTCAGAAAACTTCAGAACTGACAAATACATAAACTGTACCAAATAATGTATTACACCATGCTGCTGTAGGACAGATGTACCTCATTCAACTAACAAAGAAAGTCTTCAGGGACTCTCAAAGCACATTACAATAAACAACTGCTAGAAATTCCCACAAGTCAGAAGAATTATCTTCAACCGAATATACAGAAGAAAGTTTATATTAATGTCATATACCAGACATCTAGAAAAGATGGAAAATAAACCTAAAGATCGTTACTGTGAACTATGCTCCTTATAAAAACCTAAGACTCCACAGCTTCTGGACTCATCTACGAGCAAAAACTTCCTTGTAAGTAATTCGAACATGGCAAAGCACAGAAATTACCATGAAAATGGATGGCTACCATTCGACGGCTCATTGTAGGGTGGGGAATATTTACTTACTGAAAGCTTTGTCTATTCTCCATCCATTAGCTTTTTCCTCACGTTTGAACTTGTTCTGAAAGCAAATGCACAGTTGTGTTCATCATTAAGCAAGAAATGCAACAATATGTTGTACAAAACGGCAGCTCAAGATAAGCCTTCAGTGCAACAAACCAACTAAAGTTGTTGAAATTTACATGCACATTCACAGAACACAAATTTGTAATTAATTTTTAAACATAAAATCTGTTACCATGGCCATCCCAGTTACACTTTTTTTATTGTTTTCTACACCTTTTCCTGACTTTTAACCTAAGCAAGGTTTGAAATAGCAAAGAGTTTCCCAGCTGTGTACAACAAAAGAGGCAACACAGACGCCCCTCACCAAACAGCCATTTAGGATTATCAGCAGTCTTCAACTAAAACAAAGTGTGTCTAAGTATGCTAGATTTACTAGATACATTCACTGAAATTCAACCAGCATTTCAATGTTTCAGGTACTTACAACGCCTTGAAACAGGTATTAAAAAAAGAGCATTACCATGGAGAAAATTAGCACCAAAATTATCAACACTAATAGAGGAAGCACGGGAATGCAAATAAGAAAAAGAAAAGTAAACCCAGATGTTTAATTGCTCTACTGAGTGCTTTTAATTTTTACCTTAATTTCTGCTCTGGCTCTGTGAGGAAACAGCCGTCCAATCAAGGAGAAGTCTGTTCCTACCATACTGATAGCCAGAAAGAACATATCTGTCTCTAGAAGGGAAAAGAAAGAAAAAATTACACACACTTAAGTATTTACTAAACCAACCTTCTTGCTATCAGAAATAAAAACACCTTGCAAACTTAGTATCATAAGATCAGTAACTTTGAGACTGTCTACTGCAGCTGCAAGTCCAGGTGAGTGAATGTGGAGTAAGTCTGTTATTTTACCTAGGTCCCTCTAGTAACATTTGCTGAAAGAACTACCAACAGAAAGAATTGCCCAATCTATTAGAAAACTGCAGCATGCGAAGTATGTTTTCTAAAGCTAGTAAATCAAAGCTAACCAACCCAAAATTGTCCATGTCCATTTTTATTACGAACACAAGCACAAACAGAATTCAGAAAAACACCACGTAAATCTACTGCCTCCATTATCATTTAACAGGAAAAGAGTGCATTCCAAAAAGAGCACAGTGAATTCTGAAGCTAATTTTTCCATCTAGAGCTGTAAAAAGTAACTTCCAAATGTAAAAAGGCTTGCACGGTGTTGTAAGCCTAGAGATAATAGTCAATTGACAGCAGGAGTAATGAAGAACCCAACTCACCCACTCACAAAAATACAGCTGTCCATTTGCACTGCAATCAGTCCACACAGAGATACCTTATACAATCTATTCCTGCCTATGCTGGAAGAACCTAGTTAAGAAGTACCATACAGAGCTCAAACATCTGTGAGCCAGAATCCAAAACTATGCTTTTGATAAAGCAAACTAGCATTTCCTCAGCATTTAAACATACATGGCAGAAAAATGCACAGGTAGCCTACATATTAAAAGACACTGGATTTTTAAAAAACGCCAGTTTTCACAGTAAATACCACAGCTCTGCCTGTTGCAAGAGTTTGAAGGGTTGAGATGACATGACATGTAAGTAGATCCATTTACTCCATTGGGAATAAAAACTGTCAAGTATAAAGCATAGGTGGAAAACTAGGACTTTTCTGCAGACTCAAAACTTGAAATCAAAAATATACTCACCTTTATTTGACCACGGTTTTGTGTAAAAACTTTTCCTGAAGCTAGAATATGTAGTTGTAGAGCCACGCTCAAAGATGGGATCGTTTTCTTCTACAACACATGGACCTTTAGTTCTTAGAACTTCTACAGTTAAGCTGGGAAAGTAAACACACAAAAAGACTCACCTCAAAATATTGCTAAGAAAACATATAGTAGATGTTTATAAGACAGCTGTTCAAATTTTTTGCCACAAGTGAGCACTTTTACTGTGTAATTAATTTTAATAATTACACTAGCATGTACTTTAATGGGAGAATGCAGCAAGAAATCACTACCCTATTCATCCTGTGTAAGTAAATTTGCCTTTTCTGTTTTATAAGATACAGACAGACATAATTAAGTAGCTTAAAAAAAAAAAAAAAAAAATTTTTAACAACTGAGAAATCTATTTTGCAAACCCACGAGAGCATCTCAATATCCTTCTAGAATACTTTCAAATTCTTCTACCAGGCCCTCTTTATCCTTAAACCTTGGCCTAAATCTCATGTTAATAATATCTTCGGGGAACTCAGAAATTTGACATTAAAAGTCATATTCTAAGCAAAGTTACTGAAAACACAGACAGAAGGATAAAGCAGCAACATACAAGATGCAAAACTGGAGCAAATCGTACTGAAAACCAAATAATAGTAAGCAGATACATGTTAACTGTGAGAAGCAACAAAGTCAGCTAAATAGAAGACATTTGGAAGTCTGGCAAATCTTCAGTGCTCATTCATTGTAATAAAATATGTCATCTTCCTCTCTACCTCCTTCCCCAAAAGCATTTCTCATAGAAGTATGCCACTACAGAGATGCAGACTGCTGCTGCTCGTATTTGGCCCCACACTTGCCCAGTTTCCCAAGTTAGCGTAGCTCAACTCTCAAACATAAGTGCACTCATACTCATCCCAGTCCAAAGCAGTCCTCTGCTTACGAACTAAGCTGCAATGCAGCACTGTCCATGAGTCAGGCGCAGAATTTACCTTTCTTCATCCAGAATGATTGAACCATCTTCTGCTACTTTCACACGAGGAACGAGAAGTGGGCCATCCTGACTCTCTTCCCCATTCTCTTCTTCTTCCTCCTCCTCTTCTTCATGATCAGGAGTACTTTTCTCTTCCGGTCTACAATTTTTAAGACAAGCAAGCAAAAATACCGTTAAGTGTTTTGAATTGCTGCTCATTATGCCAGACATTCAACAATTTGATGAACCATCCAGCAATGCAACACATCAAGAAATTAGTCAATACGTGAACTTTGAAACCTACTCTTCATTCAACTTCAAAGTGGAAATATGCAAGAACTTAACATTGAAATCAAAATGTTCTTTAACCACCCTACCAGTCAAAATTACAATTTTTATAAATTAGGCTGTGCTATTGAAACAGTAAAAAAACATACCGACACTGTTAGTATTATCACAGAAATAAGGGTTTTTTACACCAGAAAATTTTTTGGCTATACTTCACCATCAAGACTTACTCTTTCATTTGACTCAGTGCAGAACTTTTTTCTGTTCTCTTTTCTTCTGCCAATGAAGACCTAGAATTTCATAAAAAGCTAGAGATGATTGCTTGTACAGATACATTTCTGCTTTATTCCACAAAACTGGCTCTTAGTGGACAATGGACAAAGAAACACAAAGCTTTTTTTTTCTTTCAATTCTTTGTATCACATACAGACTTAAGTCTAACTATACAACCACCACTGCTTAATGAATTTTGCCCTTTTTTTGTACAAGCAAGGACAAAAAAAGATATTTCAAGCAGAAATCCAGTGTAAGGATATAGGAAATGTGAGAGCATCTTGCTTGTTACCTCCTTAGAGACTATTCAGTGCAGAAGAAAAAGCAAGGAAAGTGATAAAACACACAAGCACGCAAACATTAACAAGCAGGTGATAACAGACAACACCAGAAAACTCATCTGCTACTAAAAGAACAGGACTTGGATAACTGTACTTCTGTTCATGTGATTGCTTTTGGTAGTTGCAGGAAAAAGGCCCTGCTCTGCTCTGCTGTCTGTGGCAGCCTGAGCAGCCAGCTGCAGTAGTGTTCCCTGTATGCACCTCAGCCTCGCTACTGGTCAAACATGTCAGTGGAACAGCAACAGCTACATCCATCCAAGTGGAATGTCAAGACCTCAAGGGTCTTGCAGGGCCTTTTGTACTTCAGCACCTAGGAGGAGAAATGTTTACCTTCCTGAGCCCACTAGATCTGGTAGGCAACTGTAACATCCCTAACAGCCACAACTAAAAATTTCACAGCAGGCAGTTGACAAAAAAAAAATAAATTCTACTATTCTGTCTTTCTACAGAGATAAATCAACACTAGGGACAGGTTCATGTTCATGTATTTCAACAAGTACACTAACCTCCATTCTCACTTCTGTACTAGAATTAAGCAGAAGTGAAAAGTATAAGCTAGTCTAGAAGCTTTTGTTATCATTGCAACAATACTGTATCTGTGCTAATACTCCGTATAAATGTAATATAGAAGTCAAAAAGTAGTTTAACCTAAGGACAGAGAAAAAAAGCCATACTTACTTCATCGGATTGTTTTCTGGCAGATAGTATATTAAGTCTCTCATGGTCATTTTAGAACGATCTGGTGGAGAACGTCCTTCGATTACTGGAGGCCTGTGTTTCAACTTCTTCCAGACAAAACAAAATGAAACAAAAGAAAACAAGAAACACTTAGATTAACCCGAGAAGTATTTTATATTTCCCAAATTATTATGAGTTTGTTTACAAAGTACTCCATTCACGGAATTTTGTTGTTCACAAACACACAGCACTCCCAAGAACTAAACCAAGGTTATCTTAAAAGTGTCTGTGTTTCTCAGAGAGGGCATAACAGACCCTTAAGTTACTTATCCTTTTTGAGGCATTCAATACCTGGCACAAGTAAGTTAAAAGTTTTTCAAAATTACAGAACTCTGACAACGATCAACTTGAAAAAATATGAGACATCCCAAATCCAAGCTTCTCGCAGCACACTTCCCTGCTGTATTACCAACTGTGAAACTTTCAAAATTGGAATGCTGACAACAAAATAATACCAGGTGTCATGTCAAAAAGACTTGTGGTCTGATGAGACCATTAGATAAAAAGATATACAATTCCTTGTGAAGTCTGTATTATTAGGGAAGAAAGTGCTGCTACTGCTTATAAACAGAATAAACACATAGAGAGTTATAAGGTATGACAGACTACTAGCAGTAAGCAGCTGATGGTCACCAGAAAACACTACTGCAAAGAGATAACGTATGCAAGGTGAATCAGGTCTTGCCCTTCACAGATAAGCACTGCTCAACACAGAGCCCTTACCATCCGCTCTTTCTTCAGCTCTTCTTTAAGCATTTCTCTTAACTTCCGAGCTTTGAGGATCCTTTCACGGTCAGAACATGTTCGTTTGACTTTCTCTGGAGAAGGCTTCGCAGGCAGCTTTTCCTCCTGTGTTCGTGATCTTTCCTGTGTTGGTCTCTCCTTGAGAGGAGAGGGTACACTCTTCTGCAAGCTATCATCACTTTTCTGAGCAGCTACACCAACAGTTTGCTCTCTGTTCACAGATTTTTTTAGCGGCGAAAACTGTGGCACTTGTGGCACAGGTGTTTTCTTCTCAGGAAGCATGGGAGACTTTACAGAGCTTTCGACGTTACTCTTTTCTGACGGGGAGGGATCTTTCTGAAGCGAAGCGCTGCCATCAGAAGCCTGTGACGTTCGCCTCTGCAGTTTTGGTGCAGAACGGTGAGCAGACGATGGCCCAGCCCTGGGTTTGACAAGATTTGGCATGGTGGAGATACGCTTTCTTCTCTGCGTAAGCATCTCTGCAGGTTTACTAGCTTCCCCAGTGTCACTCGTATTATCAGCCTTGTCATTGCTGGAAAATTTAAGAGAGTATTCTGAAGTGCTTTACAGTGACAGATTTGTTACTCTTACTTTCAAGATGTGTTTATGGGCCAATCAGTATAAACGCCATGCTACAGGAAAGCAGTTAAACACAAGAAGCCATGCCAGGACTGACCTATAGCTGGTACTTCCTCATAAAATAATCACCTATAAGAACTGGCATATTATTTTCTAATACTAATTACTGATCAACAAGTTTGCAACGGTTCCCACACCCCAGCTCTTTTTTTTTGAAGACTCTCTCCTTTCAGCTGAAAATACCAGCACCATAAAGCTTTATAAAAAATTACCCACATAACATAGGCGAGAGATTAAAAACATTTTAACAAAGCCATAAGTAACAAGCAGTTTGATGACTTTCATTACAATAAATGTGAACATTCCTCTTACACATTTGCAAGTAGATGATATGTTAACGGTGACTTCCAGAAAAACTTTGGCAGTCAAACTGCTGCTCACACTTAACACACCAACAACCCTTAGCCTCGCTGGAAAAATTTGTTATGTAAGTACTTTTTCCTATCACTTATGCAGAAATAATTTTCAAAGTGCAAGTAAAATTGCCAACCATTATGATCATCCAAAATCTGCTGACTCCACCAGCGTTTGCCTTCATGGCTGTTGCTCATAGTAAGACTGCAGCATAATTATAACTGAGTCATAAAGAGGTTTTTTTTAAATTTTATGTTGGAACTATGCCTTGTTTCTGTACGTAAGGACAACCACACCTATGGTTCACCTAGACATTTTTAAAAATGGTCAGAAGAAAATGCTTTCCAAGGAATATAAAAAAAGTGAAACATACAGTGAAACTTTTCAAAATTCTCTCCAGCTACTGTCTGTGATTCAGGCAAACACAGATGATGTGTTTGCATTTAGCAGCCTCTGTTCAACAGCTGAATCAATTTGTCCCACACTGTGAGTTCATACATGTTTTTAGTACAGAACATCCCTGGGCAAAGAGTTTAGAGGGCTTATTACATGGTGCCTATTTGTGTGTTTTGAATGAGATCCTCGCAAGTTCCACTCAACACCCTCTGTTCTTTGTACAGCAGGAGACAGTGGAAAGTAATTCTTCATTCACCTTCTCCATACCACCTGTGTTATGTGGAGTTTTTAATCAGAGAGCAACACTAGATTTCTGAACAGTTAAATACAATTTAACAGAAAGTGTATTAAAAAATTAGAATTATCTTATGCTTATAAGATTTTCACTTTCCTGATAATTAACAAAACTTATCCAGTATACAGAAAACGAAACAGTGTAAAGTGACTGATGCTACAGACACAGACTTGAGCAGCTGTGAGTGAAGAGATCAGTGTCTGCCCCTCCACTTCCCCCCATGAGGAAGTTGTAACTGCAATGAGGTCTCCCCTCAGTCTCCTCTTCTCCAGGCTGAACAGACCAAGTGACCTCAGCCACTCCTCATACGGCTTCCCCTCAAGGCCCTTCACCATCTTTGTTGTCCTCTTTTGGACACTCTCTAACAGTTTAATGTCTTTTTTCAGACTGTGGCACCCAGAACTGCCCCCAGCACTGGAGGTGAGGCCGCCCCAGTGCAGAGCAGAGCGGGACGATCCCCTCCCTTGCCCGGCTGGCGATGCTGTGCCTGATGCACCCCAGGACAGGGTTGGCCCTCCTGCTGGCTCATGTTCAACTTGCCACTGACCAGGACGCCCAGGTCCCTTTCCATGGAGCTGCTCTCCAGCCTCTCACTCCCCAGTCTGTCCACACATTCAGGGCTGCCCCATCCCAGGTGCAGAATCTGGCACTTTCCCTTTTTGAATTTCATATGGCTGTTGTTTGCCCAGCCCTCTAATTTGCTGAGGTCTCTCTGCAGGGCCTCCCTGTCCTCAAGGGAGTCAACAGGTCCTCCCATTTTGCATCATCTGCAAACTTACTTAATAAACTTTCGAATCCTGTGTCCAGGTCATTGATGAAGATGTTGAAGAGCACAGGGCTGAGGATGGAGCCCTGTGGAACTCCACCAGCGACAGGTCGCCAGTCTGATGTCACCCCACTCACTGTAACCCTTCATGCCTAACCCGTGAGCCAGTTGCTCACTCAGCCTATGATGTGTTTGTCCAGCCATGTGTTGGACATTTTGTCCAGAAGGAAGGATACTGTGAGAGCCAGTCTCAAAAGCTTTACTGAAATCCAAAAGATTACATGAACTGGCTTCCCTTGATCAGGTAGGTGGGCTACCCTGTCAGAAGGTTATATGGCAAAGGCCTATTTTCCAGGCCACGAAAATAGATCAGATGCTTTTCAGAATCTGAAAACTGGTATCCAGTTTTGAAACTTAAAATTATATTACACACCTGTTAAACTACAAACACAAAAGTCTTTCACAAATCTGCTGAATCAGCAACAGTACCACCTAAGTGAAAAATAGTAAAACTGTCTTCATTTTTAAAAAAAAATCAGATAGCAAAAGATCCAGTAAGGTAACATAAAAATTTTATAAATAAAAATTGAAAGAACAACATCCTGAAAGCACAATGCAAAACAAGTAAAGATGTAAGATACAAGTTTAATAAAAAGTAGCACAGGTTTCCTGAAGACATGCCATACCAACTAGTCCGACACCTCAATTTCTAGCCACTGAAACAGAAGACTCTAACAGTGTTTCATCGCACTGTCATAAGGGACAAGCTTCCACTAAAAGAACAGAGGTATTCATGAAAGATGCAAACCCAACTGTGCAAAAGAAGTGTGAATGTTGCTCTGAAGAACAATTACCAGACTGAGGAAAAGTCCTGAAACACTGATCTGTACTGCTTTTGGTGGGGACAGAGTTAACTTCCTTCACAGTAGCTCCCACGGTGCTGTTTCAGATTTGTTGACAGCACACGTTTTCAGCTAATGCTGAGCAAGGACTATGTAGCACCAGGGTCTTTTCTTACACTGCCTCACGACTGAACACACCGGGGATGGGCAAGAAGCTGGGCGGGGACGCATCCGGGACAGCACAGCTGATCTCAAAGGACTGAAGGGATATCCCACACCACGTGGCACCATGCTCCTCAGTAAAAGCTGGGGGAGGAAGAAATAAAGTAGGACATTTGGAGTTATGGCGTTTGTCTTCCCAAGTAACTGTGATGAGCGATGGATCCCTTCCTTCCTGGAGAGGGTAAAACGCCTGCAGGTAGTGGTGAATGAATTCCCAATTTCGCTTTGCCTATGTGCACTATTAAGCCATTTCTTAATCTGTTGAACTGTCTTTATCTTGACACACCTTTTCTTGCACTTTTTCTATTTTGCTTTTCTGCCCATCCCACGAGGCTGTGAGGGGCAGGGGTGTGGGGAAGCAAGCAATAAACTGTGTGGGGTTTAGTGACCAGCTGGGCTTAATCCACAACAGGGAGGGCCTCGGGGAGGACCAGTCCTAAGGCCAACTTTACCATGTGCTTCCATCACAATAAAAAGCACTTAAAAAACAAAACAGGCAAAAACCCCCACAAAAAGACAGAAAGTCCTCCCTTGCCAATGCATGAAGAAATGAACACAAAAGAGAAAATGCTGCAGGAATGCAAAATCAAACTCATCTGGTTACAGAGCACAAAGAATTTTTGCTGCACACAGCAAACCAGGGCTCCTGGCTGCTGTGGAGCCAGAAAAAAACGAGTGCCAGACCACACTGGGCCCCTCCTTTGCAGTCGTGACTTACAGAATCACAGAATCAGGTTGGAAAAGACCTCGAGATCATCGAGTCCAACCTATGACCCAACACCACCTTGTCAACCAGACCGTGGCACTAAACGTCACGTCCACTCTTTCCTTAAACACCTCCAAGGACGCTGACTCCACCACCTCACTTGGCATCCCATTCCAATGTTATTCCAAGCATCTACTGCACAACGGCAGTGAAGAAACGCGGNNNNGCGGGCCCAGCCTAGGCGGCGAACGCGTCGAACATCCACAAGTCCCTGTCTGACAACCGCGGACGCGCTGTGACCGGGCACCGACCGCACGCGTCTTTCAGAAGCTCCTCAGGACGAGCCAGCCCCCAACCAC
>VZTA01025294.1:0-10195 GCA_013398855.1 Mohoua ochrocephala | reverse complement strand
AACAGTCCATCCATCAAATCCATTCCCAGGGCAGTGCTGTGTTTGTTATACCAAAACAAAACAAAACAAAACAAAACAAAAAGGGATTCATTTGAGAGAAAGCGAGGTAGGAAGAGGGGAAAAAAAGCCTTTAATTTAAGGGAAACAGCTGTGTAGCTGTGAAAAATCCTTACTTGGAGTATTAATTGGTTTGTTAAGATGTTTTAATTGTCTGAAAAGATAGCACAAGCACTTGCACCTTGCAGTGGAGAAGGTAGGCCTTACCAGAGAGCATTCTGTGCATGTTGCCAACACACTGCACGTGTTACTCCTCACAGCTTTGAGCAAGAAAACCAGCTTGGTTTGTCTCTGAAATTCAATGCTGGGATTGGTGCTTTGAGTTAATCCAGGTGAAAACAGACCTGTGTGTGACAAAGCAGTCTGGGTGTGACAAATTACACGTGGCCCACCTTTCAGACCCAGCCGGGGTCAGACCACAGACTGACCTGGCACCAGAATCTGGATGCTAACACCCTTGGGCTGCCTCAGTACAGAGGTGTTTTCATAACTGTCATCATCAAATGCACTCCTAATTAACGTCAATTAATTTACATTTCGGAATGCACGTTGTGGAATCTGCTGCTCAGTACTCAAAATCATGATGTAATTTTGTGAGCAGAGGGGAAACTACCCACTCTATCAATTAATCATCCTGTGGTATGTAATTAGCATGCTATCAGATGTTATTAATTGAAAGTAACACATTTGATTTTTAATGTACTGAGGGAAGGAGTCCCGGAATGGAGTTTCAGCAGCAGCTTTGCAGGGCTGCTGCTGGGTTAAGGAGTCGTCTCTGTGCTCCCACAGCCCCTTTTTCTGTGATCACTGCAAAAGTTTTTGTGGCATCGTAGAGAGCTGCGATTGGTGAAACAGAAAATAGAAACCCACAAACACCAAGAAACCTTTTTCTTATAACAGAATCCTTTTTTTTGTTTGTTTTTTAAAGAAAGAGAACTTGTCCTGAGCGTGGCCGAGTTGAGAGTGGTCCATTTGGAGCTGGCTGCTGGGAGGGGGCTCAGCAGGGAACTGAAGTGCCCCTGCTGCAGCCCACGCACAGGAAGGATTTCAGAAATGTTAAGGAGCTGATGTGTGATAATGGGGATGTCTTCTCAGATACTTCTGGCTCATCCTTGACCATGAGCAGAATCTGGACCAGCACCCTTCATTTTATGTTGGGTGAAGGGGATTTTTGTGATTCTGTTAGGAGCATTCTTTATAGACAGATTATGCCAACAACTTCCTGTATTTTAAAACACAGGTACTGAACAAAAAGAAAGCTGTGTGTCTTGTGAGCAAAAATCCTTTATCTGACAAGAAAACTGCGTTTCATTGAGTAGCTTTATCCCTCTACTCCCTCTGATACTGTAACCATTTAATTGGTTGGTAATAATAGAAGATTTATTACCCAGTTTCCTTAGGTCTCGAGTCACAAAATCTAGTAAGTTTGAGTAAGTATCCACTGTCTGTAGAATTAAGATGCTACTTTTTTCTTCAATTTTTGACTTATTTAAAAAACCCCAGGCAGAACAAACACAGAACTCTGCCACCTCTGTTTTCACCTCACTTCTACAGAGATGATGTGCAGTCTTCTGGTGCTTAAAATTGTGTTTTGAGCTGAACCATTGCCGGCCCCCAAAGTGTAAACATGAGCTAAATTGAATTTCAATTTAGAATTCTTTTTTCCTTTTTTTTTTTTTTTCCTTAAAAGCATACCATTTAGCCCATGCTGCCTTCACCTTCTTCCTTCAAGTGTTGTTTTTCCATTTGTGAAATAATTGAAGAAGCTTTTGGCAGTTGGCTCCTTAATGGTAAATCCCTGGAAAGAAAGAATACATAGTGCACAGCATCTGTTAAGTTACATGCTAAATTAACCCATGGGAAGAAGAACTGCCTTGCCTTTTCACTCGTATTAGCTTTTCACAGAACAGAAAATCAAGGTTAAGTGGCAGTTTCTGGTGAAAACATCCCACTCTTGAATTACAGGAATGTGGCATAGGAAGAAAATATTTTCTATAGAGGGTATAATTGTTAGCACTCTGTTTGTATTTAATCTGTTAGAGATGAGACTGTGTTTAAACATCTTTGTACATCTCACAGGAAAGCCTGAAATGATTTGTTGAAAAATTAACAAGTTCAATTCATCACATTTAATGGACTCCTAAATCTGTATCAGCTTATCAGAGGAGACATTAATTACACGTGTAATTGACCAGCCAGATGTATCCCATTTTCTGTGCGGCAGCCTCTATTAAAACCATTACAAAACACGCAAAGCTCTTTATCTGAGGGAAATGAGAAGCTCCCCGTGCCAAGTTCTGCTTCAGCAGTGAGATTGAGGTGGTGCTGTCTGAGTTGAGGCGCGTTGGGTGAGCAGATCTTCCTGCAAGGGGAGCTTGTTTTGCACACTGGTTTTGCAGGGTCCATTCCCAAGGTTGGAAATGGTTCCCCCCAGGTGCCAGGAGGGCTCCAGACCCATCCCAAATTTCATTCCCTGCTGTGAGGTGCTGGGGAGCTGCAGAGCCCTGTGGCCACGAGGAATCTCTGTGCTCCTGGGGACAGAAACACCCATGTTCTGTGTCAAAACCACGCTTTTCATTGTGCCAGGCAAATCATGACCAAACTCGGCAGCTTCTTCCTCGTTTCAGAAACCAGAGCTTGGCTGTGCTGGCGACTGACACAGAGCTCTCAGGGTTTGAAGCCTTATTTCAACATTTGTCTACCATTTGCTTTCCTTTTTATCAGGTGTATGAGAGCCACGTTTCTGTTCGAGGTGGAGTTATTAAAAATAGCCTGCCATTAATGCACTTCACCAAAGCCCTGAAGCCTCTCCTGGTTTTGAGTGGAGAGGGAAAGCAGTAGCAATTGCCAAGTTAACACCTGTAACAATAAAGGTTCCTGCTCCTTTCTTTCTTCTTTTGCTTTCACTCACATTACTTCCTAAGGTGTTTCTTGCTCACTTCATACTTGGATTTATTGTTATATTCAGCTCCTTCCTCACATCTTTAAAGTTTTGTTCCAAGTACTGCCATGGTTTGACAGCACCGAAGGAGAGTAACTCCAGTAACAGCAAAGAAGAAGGGAGTGGGGTTAGAGCAGAACTTTGCCTACTGTGTTTTATATTTGAAGGTACCATCTCACCGGGTGTCTTTGTGAGCTTGGAATTGGGAGTCTTTTTGTTGTAATCATAGCTGGAGAGCTCAGATGGAGACATTTCTGGAAGAAAATCGGGGTAATACAATTTTCCAGCCTCATTCGTCTGTGAGGTCATTAGGGACAATGCACTGGAGCATCATGCAGCAGGATCTTTCTTGGAAAAGTGTAAAAAAGCCTTTGCAAGGTACAGGCCATGTGTGAAGGCAAATTTGGACTGGTTATTGAAATGTCTTCAGAACACTGGGTTTGATTTCTGGGATGGAGCTGTTTAATACTTGGGGTTTTTTATGGTCTTGGATGACGTCTGTAATTACAGATGCTGACGTCTGGAAGATCCTGTTGTGGCTTTAAAATTTTTATTTCTGTAGCATAGAGGGTGCTCGAATGTGCTAGTGTCCCAAATGTTGAGCCTCCAAATCGAGGGGAAAAAAGGGAAGAGTGAGGTAGTTATGTAATATATGATATCCTTTCAGTTGGAGTTGGTTCGAGTGGTTCTGTCAGTGGCGTGAGAGGAGAAGGAAATGTGAACAGCAAGTTACACATGCCAAAAACTAAAAAAAAAAAAGAGACTTTGTGCCACAGTCTTAGCTGGAAAATATGGTTGGATATTCGGCCTGGATGGTCAGTCCTGCCATTCCTGCTGCAAGTGACGTTTGATAAGGGAAGGACACACCTCTTATCTCGTACTGGGTGAAGTCCTCTGCAAGGTGACACGTTAAGGGAATTCCTGCATGGAAAACCCCTTGGTTTTCCAAAGAGCATCCACTGCTCAGAGCACAGACCCTGAATTCCTGAGATGAGGAGGCAGCAGATCCCCTGAGGCCGTGGTGTGAGCCCAGAGCAGCTCTGGGACCAGCTACCCCCGTGTCAGGCCCATTTCGGGGCTCATCCCTGGGCTGCTGGCAGCAGGGCATTAAATTTGTGTGCTCACCTCTCTTCTGTGGCACAGGGGAGTCTGCTGGGGCAGTGGCTGTTCAGCCAGTCCACGTGTTCCTGTTCTTACTTGTGCAACTGATCTACAGCTGGTTTATTTATCAGCTTCTGCAATTGATCTACAGCTGGTTTATCACACCTAATGACTTACACAGTTCCTTAGAACATTTTTTTTTTCCTCAAAATCTTGGGAAAATTTGGCTTGGATGAGCTTTCTGGAACTTGGGTGTTGTCCACTTTGGGAAATGCTCAAGGAAGGGAAGCCCCCAGCTTCACTGTATCACCTGTTTATGTGTTTAGTTGGTCTTGTGGGAGAGAATGCAACTCATGGCTGGTTGGTTTTGTCCCTTCATCGTGCACCTCTCACCAGAACCTGCTCCAGGCTTTTCTGAGTGCCCCCTGGGTGGGAGAAGATGCCCTCCTAGCTTTCTCCGTGCCAAATGAATTCAATTTCCTTAGTCTGGCCTCGTTTGACGTACGCCGTAGCCCCCTAATAATGGAATGCAATCACCACGCTGTTTTTCTTCTCCTCTGCAGCCTCAGTGAAGGTATTTTCCACCTTTTTTTCATAATGATGGCTAATACCCAGAGAAGCAAGTATCCAGAATTTTCATATTTGGATATAGATCAGGTATTTTTGGATATAGATCAGGTATTTTTGCTTATTTTGAATATAGTTAATTATGAAAGATATTAATTGAGAATGTCAGGTCTTATGCGAAAATAAATTATCAAAATAAAATTATCAAAATCCTGAAGCCATGTTTTAGATTTTTTTTCTCCTTTTTATTATAACTTTTTAGGATAAACAAAGAGTTAAAGAGCAATTGCAGGTGTTCTGCCTGAGTGCCACATGTACAAACCTACCAGCAGAGTTTGAAAACACAGCGATGTGTGTGCTTTCCTTCCACATTTAAATTAAACCGTGCTGTTATGGGCTAATTTTGACTTTATTTTTTTCTGGTTGACAAGGTTGGTCTGTAATCTTCGATGATGCCTGAGTATTTATCAAGGGGATTCAGTGGGGTGGGGTTTTTATTTCTAGTTGTTCTGTTTGGTTTCTGTGTGTTTGGGTCGGAGTGTGGTTGTTCCTGGAGCCCCTGCAGCTCCTCCATCCCTGTGTGACGCTGCGTGCAGAGTGCAGCCCTCTGCTCCCTGGCCTTCTCCCCCCTCCAGGCTGTCCCTGGGGACTCTGCCTCCTGTCCCCCTCTGGGACAGCACTCCAGCCCAGCCAGCAGCTCTCACTGCTGTGGCTCTCCTGTCAGTGTCCCTGTGTTTAAAGGCTCTGAGCCTCTCTCACAGGGAGCTGCAAACCAAGCAGTGGGCACTGCTGTCTCTGCAGTCCAAAGGAAGGGGTGTAAGAGCCTGCAGAGCAGCTGGATCCCCTCTTGAGAGCCCTGAACTGAAATCATTTCAGTGCAGTGATGGGTGGAGGATGCAGGTGTGGCCCTCCTGCTTGCAGAGGCAGTGTGCTTTCTCAGTGGGATCTGTATTGGGGCTCCTTGTAAATTTCCACAGCAATTCTTATGCTGATTGAAGAACAGGAATTAAGTTTCTGACAGTTCTTGGCAGGTAGAGTGGTGGTAGCAGTGTGGGAGGTTAGCTCAGACTGCTTTAAAACAGAGGCATGGATGGACTCTGTCTGTCAGCATCTCAGTTATTTCTTATATAATCATTGGAAATGATGTTTCATAAGCTGATGGTGACTTCATTCAACTTCCTGTTGATGTTGTCAGTCCGTGCTTGTAGACTATCCCTTTACCAATTACCTGGTAAATGGGATTCCTACTTCAGCAGTAATCCTGTATCACAGAACCCCAGGGTATCTGGGGCTGGCAGGGACCTCTGGGGCTCATCCAGTCCCACCCCTGCCCAGGCAGGGTCCCCTGGAGCAGTGGCACAGGAACGTGCCCAGCTGGGGCTGGGATGTCCCCAGACAGGGACACTCCAGGCCCTCCCTGGGCAGCTGTTCCAGGGCTCTGCCCCTCCAGGCACAGAAGTTCTTCCTCCTGCTGGGCTGGAACTCGCTGTGGTTTATTTGATGGCCACTGCTCCTCCTCCTGTCCCTGGCAGCCCTGAGCAGAGCCCGGCCCCATCCTCTGGCACCCCTCGGAGGTGTTGGTGTGGATGGATGGGATCCCCTCTCAGCCTTCCCTCCTCCAGCCTGGCCAGGCCCAGCTCCCGCAGCCTCTGCTCAGCACAGAGATGCTCCAGAGCCCAGAGCACCTCCGTGGCCTGCACTGGACCCTGCCCAGCAGCTCCGTGCCTTTCTGACCATCGTGGATTTTCTGTGGCTGATACATTCTTCAGCACTCAGCTTCGTTTTGGGGTTCTCTTTAATCCTGTGAAGAAGTAATTAACTTGAATTTCAGATTCTTTCCAGAAGTATGTTGCATTGTAGCCATCTGCTTTTAATTTTTAATTAAACAGCCTCACCTAGGAAACGCTTTTGTCTTCTTGGACAAAGCCCTGTGTGTTTTGCATATGTGTGTGTGTGACCCACATAACTTCCAGTGTTTCGAGGGCCAGTAGTGCTATTTCAAATCTGTTGAAATTAAAATGCCTTGGAGATTTTTGTGCTCACACACAGTGTAAGGGAGGGGGAGATAATTAAAATATCGTTAAGCCTTGAGCTTGGCTTTGTTCAGGCTGAATTTAGGCTGTTACTTCTGCTGCTGGAGGAGATGTGCCTTTGAATAAGATGTTTTCTACGGAATGTTTCCTCCATCAGCTCGATGCTAGAGAGAGGTGGTGATGGTGAGTGTCGATGGCAGCAGGCAGTGGTTTGACAGGAGCACAATGGTTACGACTTCACTGCCAAGATCTGGTAGGTGGGAAGCCTTTGCAAAAATATTTTAAGAGAGACAGAGAAAAGTGCTTTGTGCTCAGAAGTTTTTGCTGTTGAGAACGAGAACGTTCCGTGTTCCTGTCAGCCAGGACAAGTATGATCAGACAGCACGTGTCCTTGTGGAACACAGAGCTTGTTCTGTGCATTCCCTTTGGGAGGGTGTGTGATGCCCTGATGGAGCTCCGGGCTTCTCAAGAGGTAGTGGAAATGCTGCTGTTTAGAACAAGGTGATAGTCCACACTTTGGTATTAGAGTTTCAAAACTAATTCTTTCAAGGCTATTCTGTCATCTTCTCCTTTGCTCTGCCTGTCCTGAACTTTTTGGTTTCTTTTACTCACACTCTTCTTATTATTTAATTTATTGGTAATATTTTTTGAAGCACTTCAAAGGGGTTTTTTTGCCTAAATGATGCAAGGTAAGGTGGTAATATTTTTGAGTTATATAATGTTCAATACAGAACTCAACTTTTCTGTCTGCCAACCTGTTGTCCGGTGCTGTAGACTTGCTTTTAGAAGGCCCTTTTGGTAAAAAAACTCAAAAAGAAGTTGAAATAGTGTTGAGTGGCTGCTGCATGTGTTATGGCCGAGTACAGAATGTTTCTGTGGGCAGTGTCCTGGCGTGTGGCTGTGCCAGCAGGGAGCTGTGCCACTGTCCCTGCTGCTCTGGGAGCCCAGGCTGCAGCTCCCAGCCCACGGCTTTCTGTGGTGCTGCACTGCACCCGAGGCTGGCTCTGCCCCTCCAGCACCTCTGTCATGACGGGGACAGGCACAGGGAGGTCACCTCGCTGGAGTGCTGCCCGCCCTGGGGCTGCCCTGCTCCACCCCAGTGCTCTGCCCTGCTCCTGTGGTCCTCGCTGACCATCAGGGTCAAGGTCAGGCAGTGAAGGCAGGGAAGCCTGGAGTGCAGGAGGCAGCAGGGAGGGACAGGGACAGTCTCTGAGGGGTGAGTGTTCCTGCTGAGCCACTGCAAACAGTGAAATAAAGCTCCTGGCCATGGACAGGGCTGGAACGGGACTGCGGTGCCATCCTGAGACAATAAGCTCCTAAAACTTTCTTTTAAAGGTGACAGCCTTCTCCCACATTTTCCCTTAGTGACTGCTCTGGTCCTGTCACCATCACCATCTTTTCACTTTGCCCTTGCTGAGTGATTTAACTGTGCTAAGCCAGCAAAAAGCTGTATTTTCCTTCTCCCACCGTGAATTCCTTCTGCCGTGGAATGCTCCCATTGCTTGGTGCAGGGATACACATCATAAAGTCACCCCAAGACACAGGGTCAGGAAGGCTCTGCAGCCGTTGCAGAGGAAGCAGTGGGAGTAAGAGGAGTAGAGAGCCAGAGAGTGGTGCCATGGCAGACAGTAGGTGCAGGGATGGAGACATGTACACAGCTGCAGCTGCAAAGCAGCTGAGGCCAGACACAATGGTAAGAGCTGGTGTTGAATTAAATGAGTAATTACACCCTTTTTATGAAGTTTGCTTGTCCAGCTGTACATTGTTGCATGAAGTTTAAGACCCACACTGAAAAAAAATGCAGAAAATGACCCTATCTGATGGGAAAGAACACAGGTAATTAACATTTTATTTACTGCTTGGCAAAAACTCGGGGAGCACAGGCATATGAAATGTTTGAGGACAAAAAGGGGGAGAGGGAGGCTTGAAATTTGAAAATGATCCCAAAAGCACAGTGCAGGGCCCATGTTTCATGGCCTGTCAGCGAGGCACAAGGAGGAGAGCTGAGGAGGAGCCTTCCATGCCTGATTTTATGATACACAGCATAAATGTGGAGTTTCATTCATTGGTCTCCTGTGCAGTTTCCATCTTTGTTGTATAGATCTAGATGTGTAGAAATACTTGCATTTACCCACAGGGATATTCCCAAGATGTCATGAGCAAATGATTGGCTCTGTGTCCTCACTCCCTCCTCACTCCCACTTGGATTCAGAAACAGCTGTTTTTCCATGGTGGGGTGTAGCAGAAAGAGCATTATTTCACCAGTGTGCATGCAGTATGGCAGATACTGGGTTTTCCTGTGTTTTGTTTTGTGATGTTTTTGTTGCCTTTGTTTGTTTGTTTATTTGTGGTTGGTTTTTGTTGCTGTTTGATTTTTTTTCATTTTTTGTTTGTTTTGGATTTGGTTTGGTATGGTTTTCCTGTTTTGTTTAATTTGTTTGAAGCCGTTCAAGAAGAGGGATTTTTGCTGATTGGCATAATCCCGAGTGGAGGAGCTGCTGATTTTGGGGACAAACTTGAGCAGCTCGTTTACCAGGCTCTCTGTCAGGGTGCAGGTGGAGGGGAGCAGCGGGACAATCACACTGCAGCTTGGTCCAGGCTCCTGAGGAGACCCAGCCAGAGTGAGCTGCATCCTCCCAGCATCACGTTCTGTATGGCTCCTGCACAGCATGGAGCAAAGTCATCATTGCTGTGATGCCTCGAGGGGCCACCTAAAACACAGAGACCAGGCAGGAATTAAGAGAATAAAAGGAGGGATTTATTTGAAGGCCTTCAAAGGCTCACCCTGGGCAGTCCAGAGGCTCCACCCCAGATGGACCCTGGGTCACGGGTTCTTCCCACTTTGATAAGTTGGGTTCATTTGCATCTCAGGGTTCATCCTCCAATGATCACCTCAGTTCATGATGGAATTACCCCAAGTTTGCCCCCCTTGAGAGGCTTTGAGTTGACACATTTGGGGCCCGGTGTCCTTGGAGTGGAACCTGCAGAGGTTTGTTGTGTGTGAGCAGCAGGAGAGAACAGCAGCTCCCAGGGCACAAGGAACTGCAGAGTCACACACCAGGCAGGGCAGGGTTTGAGACATAGAAAAGTTAAATCCTGAGGCATCAGCTGAGGTGTGGGTGAGATACCGTGCTGGCTCTGAGGAGCTGTGTGATCTGATACCTGCACAAGGCACTGCGGGTCCCTGTGAGTGCTGGTCACTGCACAGGAACTGCTCTGTGCAAATTCTACATGCTTGGGATATTGAATGGAAAGAACTTCTGCATTAGAGGCTAGGGCTTTGTTTATCCCTCTGTGTGTTTGTTCACAGCCACACGTGATGGAGAAAATGGGTAGTTTTTAGGTAATTTCTCTGCCACATTTTGAGTCAGGCTTTGTGGCATTGTTTGCGGCCACCTCAGCCCCACAGGGCCTTTGAGTGGGCCAGAGTTTCCTCTCTGGCACTGCCTCTGTGAGCAGTACGTGGGGCAGTGGGGCAGTGGGTGCTCACAGGGCA
>VZTA01025293.1:6983-19320 GCA_013398855.1 Mohoua ochrocephala | reverse complement strand
GCGATAGGCGCAGTTTTAAAGAATTGACATCATGATCAGGTTGACTTTTTTGAGCCAGAGTAAAACAAGGAGACCAGAGCAGTACAGCACAGATATCATAACATCCCACTGTCATACAAAACATGACAAAGTGCAGGCTTTGAGGGAAAAAAAACCACAAAAACACCACTCTATGGAATGCCCAGTATTTCACTGAACTTTTCTCATAGTGATATTATAATAGCCGTATTATCATAATGCAGGAACACTACTGAATATATTCTGTATTATTCTAGTGCCCAGACACATGTCCAAGTGATCTACAAGCTCAGAAAAAAAAATTAATCCTTACTTCCAAAAATTCTACAAGCCTGGTTTAATGTTGGTGGCTTAGGGAGTACACAAACATCCACTATCTAGCATTAGGCTCTAGGACTAAGGAGAAAATCATTCAGATTAACATCAGCCAATGCTCTACTTTACTAGAAGTTTGGTGTTTGACAAATACTTCCGGGGGGAGATGGATGTTTAAAGAATGGTTTGCAGAACTTTTTGGGGAGCGACTGCCAAGTATGATTTCCCAATGAGACAAAGCCAAAACAAACTTATGAAGTTTTCAGTCATATTGACAAAGAAGGGATGATCGGATTCAAGAATGAAATAATTTGGGGTGAACAAATGAGGATAAGTTCGGTGGGGTGACAATCTTGAAAGTGAGGACAAGTGAGTTCTCTTTGATGCTATAGAAAAATCAGCGGAGAGATATGAAGCCTGAATGATGAGCTAGAAAAATGAGTTTACACAGATATGCAGAAAGCAAGATTGCATTTCTCCAGGCAAGAGAAAAGAGGTTTACAGTAACCAAGATGTGACCTGATGAATCTAGACAGCAATTTTAGCCGTGTGAACTGACTGAAAAGGTATGGATTTAGAGCTGTAGGGAAGAACGAGACAGCATGACCACGGCATGGGAGGATGTGACAGTCTGCAGAAATACCTAGAGATGACTGTGGTTTTTTGAACTACAAAAATGGAGAGTCCTGCTTCAAACTGAATAAATCTTAAACAGAACAAAACATATTAAGGAGGAAACTGGAGAAGGGTACTAGACCATAAAATATATTAGATGTCAAACGGGGTTCTATGGTTCTCTCTTGGCACAGACAATGACTTGACTTTTAATCAGTACTAATGGAAACATCTCTCCTCTTCCTCAAAAAAAGGATGCAAGAAGATTTGATATAAACTATTTTTTAAACCAAAAAAATCATATTTAGTATGTGTTGATGACTTGCTGCCTTTTATATACATATGGTTTTGCTATGACAAGCCCATGTTTTTCAATTAATTTGACTGTGTGATTCAATGTAATCCAATCGAGGTATATAAAGAGAGCTGTGTATAATCAGAAAAGTACTAAAACAGACCTCTTCTGAAAAGGCATTTGGTGTGATGGTGAAACTTCAGGAAACTGAATCAGAAATCTGAAGCAGGAAACAGAAATCTAAAACAGTGCTACAAATCCCAGTGGGACAGCCATTTGTAGATGTGAAGTATTCCCACCACAAATCTTGGTATTCGTGCATTACATAAAAGTAAGTGTTCTTCTGGGAACAAATAGAGGAGAATAAAGAATCTTAGATTGTCCTAAAACATTAGAGAATTATTGTTCGTTCCCATGCAGTTTAAAATCTCAGAGCATTCCTGTTTTGAACCTTTATTTTTAGGGATCCTACCACCAGGTTTTACTATGCACGTTTAGTTGCAATTTGGAATGCAAGGTATAAGCCCAGAAGTGAAATTATTTTAGTTAATTGAAGGGGAGAATGTAATCAGTCAGATTCTTTTTCTAATTAAAAACTGCAAAAAATAATTAATTCCAAATGCTTTCTTGCACAAAATAGCTCCAAATCAGATAGGGATTTAGGATGCATAATTCAAGCTTGAATACAGGGTTGAAATCCTCTCCAGAAATTTCCAGGGTATTTGCATCCAGATTTTGGACTGGGAACGGTTTCTGTTCAGACATTTTAAAAGATGTAAAACAAGATGGTTATATAAACTATACATACTCTACATATGTTCTGAGCCCTTTAGGGAATTTGAAATTACAGGCTGAGTAAGAGACCCAGGGGTTTAGTTTGGATTTGAAAGACCCACGAAATTATGAACATATCAATGTATAACTACTTCATCCACACAACAGAAATACAGACCATAGGTAGAAGCAGCACTTTGAGAGGTAAAACAATTTAGATAAATGCTCCATAATGTTTTTCACTAGGAAGTTTTCCTTTATCTCACTTAAATCTTCCTTACTATATTTTAATATCATGTTTGTTTATTTTGCCCATCCTAGACAGGAAGAATAAGTTCCCTGTGTCTCTGCATACTACACTGGAAAACATTTTCACACCACCCCCTTTATGCTAAACATTCCTATTTCCTTTCTTCCTTTTTTCTGTGAAAATTATGCTGAGGTCCTTTTCAGTTTGTTCAAACAGTTTCTATTTCGCTGCAGTGGAGTGCCCAGACCCAGACACAGCAGACAGTATTTCCAATGCTATGTACAATGGAGAACAATTTCATGGCTTTTCTGGGCTGCAGAATGTACCATGGCTCTGGGCACTGCATGCATGACATTATTGTGATATATTGTGGGGATACTTACTCCCTTGTGACAATATGATTTTTGTCACTTGCAATTTATGGGTGATTTCTTATAATTGTCAGGTCCTGTTCTGAAGGATTTCCAATTTGAGCTCTTTTGGTGAATGAACAGCTTATTCTTATTAAAATATAGTACACTGGCTTTCAGTGAGCTCAAATACAATATATTTTTAATCAAGACTTTGACTTTACCGTTTTCAGCTCAAAAATCGACTAATACTTTCAGTGCTTTCATAGAAATTGAAGTTAAGCTGACTCCTTCATAATTTTCCTCTCCTCTCTCATTTTTTTTTTAACTTACAAATCTTTCTTAAACTTCCCCTGTAAAATCTAGGTTCTACACATTCTCAAAGATTAGATGTTCATCAATAAATTTGTCCAAGTGATTTAGAAAAACCCAAAACAAACAGAAAAAAACCAAACAAAACCAAATAAAACCAGTGAATGACCTGTGAAGATGTTTTGTTAGAGATATTCTAGGATTGGTTTGTTCTTCTCAATCTGCTCATAGCAATGGGCTGTGCTCTCTTAAACTAATTTTCCTCTAGCTTGTTACTGGTCCAGAAGTGACTGTACAGGCAAAAAGTCAGAAGTACTGCAATAACTAAACCAGGAGTAGAGTTTCTATCACCATGTGGTTTTATTGGACTTAACAGTGTGATGGATGCGGGATCAGAATCAGGACATCCTTCTAGAATTTTCCTGGTTGTGTATCCCTGAAGGAAGCAGGACATTGTGTTTACAATTACTTGTTTTATGGCAGATTTTAAATGTCTCTAATACCAATAGAAGTGTGTTGTGCTACACTGCCATATGTTTGAGGCAAGACATGGCAGACAGTCTCTGTAGGTTGCTTTTTAAAATTGTTTTAAAAGATGATAGTTAATCTGAGTATGCTTTGACAAAATTATAATCTGTCACATTATTTACATATCTTTCAAATGACATTTGCTTTTGCCATTACTTTCAACTCTGCTCGTCTCTGAAGGTGACTACAATGCTTCCACAGGCACACCAAGATTTTTATTTTCCTTACTCCAGTACCTTTAAGAGTTCCCATTTCAGAGTTAGCACTGTCACCTGAAAATCTGTCCAGGTGATAATGATTCTGTATAACTAAAGCACTGCTCAGAGCTCTGTTTTTGAGGCAGGCAAATCTGACCAAAAGAGACCGTGACCATGCTAAGCAAGTAAATGCATTGACAGCTTTAGGTCAATGCACCGAGTCATCTGCTCATGTACCTACAGCACTCTCCGATTGCTCTACTCCTTCAGATTAGATTTGGTGGTATCATATTCACAATCATTCCCTAGATAATCCCAAGTCTGCACAAAGAATGCTGACTGAATATGACCCAGCAATGCTTGAAAGGAGTTCTAACAAAAAGCCCTGGTTGTTATTCTCCATGTTGCCTCAGAAAGGGAAGCACTGGGTAGGGGCCATTCTGGGGAGCCAATTAATTCACCAATGAGCTAGGTACAGCTCCAGCAAGATGAAAATCTGACAATCCCAGACTACAAGGAACACTGAATGAAAAGCATCCAATGCTGAAGGTCCAAACATTGAATATTTGAATTCTGAACAAACTCCAGCAAAGGGATCTGCAAATGACCAGTTACTGTTTCAAACACAATCTTTGGAAGCGTCTGCTGAGATTAAGGACACTCAGCTGAATGAGGAATATGCACTTCAGCATTAGAGGATCCCTTTGCTACAGCCCTCAACAACAGTGTTCAAGGGGAATGTGCACCACCCTGGAAAATTAACTCCATGCCTAAATCAAGTGCTAGGCAAGCACAATAGTGAGAGATCACTTTCTGAATTAGTGTGATATGCTTGAGTGTGGAGTTTCTTCCTGCTTTTCAAAGTAAAATTTTATCTGATGCTTTGCTTTTAAAGCTATTTGAAGTTTGAAGTCCTAAGCAGTTTGTGACTAAGGAAGTGTATCATCTTGATAGAATAAATTGTTTTCTTGCCGTTGAAAATTAATTGTAGGGTTATCACAGACCAGGGAGAAGGAGAAGAATATGGTTTGAGTTGACTTTCAATTAAATCCTACATTGATATATTAAGTAAATTCAGTACTGTGCTAACTTAAAAACACCTGCAGAGCTTTTCTAAAGCTCTGATTTACTTCTAGCTGAGGCAGAGGATTTAATTCTATTTTCAGTTCTAGAAGACTCAGGCAGAATTTACATTTGCTCAAGATTTTAGAGGTAAATAATGTAACACCCCTGACAGGTTATAATTAATGGTTGTTTCAGGTACATACACACTATCAGATGATAACACTGTAGTGACAGAAGTGCAAGGCAGGATATCTTCTAAACAGATAGATTATGAATGAATATTAGCATAGGATATTTTTTTCCAGTATAGGCAACAGTCCTGTAGAATTTGAAATCAGATTTTATAAATGGTAGCCCTTTGTGCCTTCTCAGAAGGTCCCTTTCAGGTTTGCATGTCAGCTCGACTGCTAGAATAAAAAAAATTAAAAATTATCCATTCTACAATTTGCATGAAAATCTTATATCCTCTCACAGTTACACGTAGTAAGATTAAAATATTGTTCAGTACTCATGAACCTAATTCTTTAGGGGTATCAGAGAGAAAAATATAGGAACCACCGTAGTGACTGTCAGGTCAGGAGTTGGTTCAGTCCCACATCAAGAGGCATCTGGAGGCAGCTTGAATAAAATTGCCAGGCTTATGTAGTTGGTAGCTTTCTGTGCTCAGAAAGCAGAACTATGTTCTGAGGAGCTGAGAGAGGCTCTCCCCTTATGCTACACTGAGCCACCATCCCACAAAGCCTGGTTTGGGAGACGAAATGCACCCTCGAGCTGTTTGAGGAGGGACCTCAGCAGCTCCTGTGAACACGATGAGCACAGCCCAGGCCCTCCTTTGCTTTGACCTTCTGTTCTTACATTTGTTGGCAGGAGAAGCTTGTTAGAACAGAATCATTCACCACATGGGATAAGGCAAAGCAAGGGTTTTTGTTTTCTTTTTCTTCACTCCACCCCTCCTTTTCTANACATTTGTTGGCAGGAGAAGCTTGTTAGAACAGAATCATTCACCACATGGGATAAGGCAAAGCAAGGGTTTTTGTTTTCTTTTTCTTCACTCCACCCCTCCTTTTCTATTTTTTTTTTCTCCCTCTAAAGGGAGACATTATTTAGCTTTGTAACTGAAAATCACATTGCTAATAAGCATGTTAAATATATTGCCTAATTATATTGTAGTTATTTTGTGAAGAATTCTGTGCTTTTGTTCAATTTTATCTTTTTTCTTCTCTTGCCTATGAAGAATATTTATGAATTATGCATGCAAACATAATTAAGAATAACAATGGGTGAATTTTACCCTAGTGACATTGCTCTGTCTTTCAGTCTCCCACACAACTGTAACTGTATTGAGTTTATGCAAGTGGCAAAGGTTCTCTACTAAAACCATAAGTACTCTGTCTAGAGTTCCTTTGTGTGCCAACAGCACTAAATGCGGGAGAGTAGTTTTGCTATCTGATTCCTGCTTATTTCTAAGTGATTAAAGGCCTATCGTCTGAACTGAAGAAATATCGACCAGGTATACAATGGAGTTAAATTCTAGTAGGGGTGCTGGAGGTGGGTGTTAGAAAAAAAAAGTGCTGCTTAGGTTATAAATATTTGATCAATATATCACAGATTGTTAGCCTGAAATCTGAACTTCAAACATGAAGTGAATTATTCGCGGTCCTTCTATTTCATACATGGAAGGTAGCCACATTTTGAGATTCTGAATACAGAGTGTTTGTCTTTTATCCTCTTTTGAATGGAATTTCTCTACTCACACACGGCCTAAGAAAAGATTTACCCACGGCTGACCTGAGATCAGCCCCCTGAAGTTTATCAGAAATTATTCTGAAAATGACATATCTGAATTTATCTTCCAAGAACTCTTACAGTTCAGCTGTATCAGAACTATAGTTTTATTCAAGTCCTTTTATTATTGGAAGGTTGACATCTTTCAAAGAAATCACTCCAAACAAAGGCTATGAACACTTTCTGTTAGCAAGCACGTATAATTCAAGAATAGAAGACTTGCCACCTATGCAAGATAGGCCACTAGGAGAACTAGATTGTTTTCCCACTCTGTGTACGGAAGAGTTCTAATATCCTGCCCTTTTTTCCTATTATTTTAA
Organism: Mohoua ochrocephala; assembly: GCA_013398855.1. Taxonomy (NCBI): domain Eukaryota; kingdom Metazoa; phylum Chordata; class Aves; order Passeriformes; family Acanthizidae; genus Mohoua; species Mohoua ochrocephala. The sequence goes on along the minus strand of VZTA01025293.1, from coordinate 12,496 downwards.
TAGGAACTTGTTTTACACTATACAAAATACAAAAGGTTATTTTAGGCACTATAGAAAGTAAAAAATTATTTGCTTGCGATGAATGGGATGGACAAAACCTGAAAGTAAGCTCTAAATGCACGAAAAGGTTGCTAACACCATGCGTAAAATGCAGACTTTAATTCTGAAAATGGGCCTGCATAAGTGCCCTCCTCGGGTCTATGGGAGTAACAGCTCAGGGCAGGACTGGAACCTTATTTAGGGCATAACAGGAAACACTGACCCAAACAAGGTTGGGTTGAGAAATCTTTAGAAAAATACAGTCTTGAAAATAGTCCAAGACATCCTAACACATGGTCTTCAATGATGTGATGATACAGGGGGCTCTGCAGTGATCAGATCTGTATAAATCACAAGTCACCTTAAATCGATGCAGAAATTGCAAATTGACAGAATTTAATGGCTAAAGTGGTATTTTGTTTCATCCATCATCCATCTTTAATCCAGCACCTCGTTACTTGTGCTTTTTTTTGCCTTACTCATTCAAACTCAGCTTTTCTGATTACAGGTTTGAGTCAGGCCTTCAACAGAAATACAGAATGTCTACCACACCCCACAAAATACACATATATTCTTCATTTTGCCATTGCACTGATCAGCAGTGGTTCAGTAGTGAAACTGAAGATACAATGCTATTAATTAAGAGTCTAGATTATACTTCCTCCCCTATTTCCTTTATGGCCTTCATAATTTCATGATGTCTCACAGATCTGTTTTCCTGAACAAGTTCCACTCTCTATTAGGAATTTACTTTAAAAGATGGTTTAAGAATTCACAGAAGTATAGGAGAACAGTAAATAGCCTGAATTCTGGGTGTAAATACATGGCCAGAATGTATTAGACAGAGCTGTGCTGTAAGCAGCCTATTGCTTCCAGCTGCAAAGCAGACTATTCAAATTGACTAAACATTTATGAAAACATCTCCTAATTCATTAACCTTTTGAAAGAGTTTCTAACAGAAAGCTCAGCATAAAGTTTCAAAGGAGATCACTTCAGAAGCCCTGGATGGAAATAGCTCTGATGAAGTAATTTTCAACGTTGTAGTTTATTCTGTTGTGTTTATTTGACTAGACAACTCACATTTTATTAGATGTATGCCTCTTTTTTCTTTGTTTCCTTTATTTCCTCTNTTTTTTTTTTTTTTGCCTCTGACACCCACTAGAAGTACTTAATGGTGAGAATAAGACAAGCAACTTTGAACCTGAAAACCCTTCAATCCTTTCACCACTTCTTAACTTGTACAGGTTAATTGATTTTTCCTCCCAACACAGTGCTGATGCCAGATCTACATTTCCTCACTTTCAATCTCCTGCGACACTTAACAGTGTTCTCCTTTTTTCCTTTTTTGCCTGTAAGAATTTCCTATATAAAATGTTTGAGGAAGGAAGAGAACCTGTCTTTCTAACTCTCCTCTCCCTTCAGTTTCAGGACAGGTTGGTTTAGAGTACTTCAGTGCTTCTTTATATAAAGTGTACTGAACCAAGAAAGAAAATGATATTTTGTGACTTCAGGGTTACTGGAAAACTATATTAAAAGGGAAGACAATTGCTTCGAAATGATCTTCACATAAACATATACAAATGCAAACATATAAAAAATAATCTAGAATTAACCATTTATAACATCTTCACTTTAGGGAGAATATCGTACCGCATACTATTATTGTTACTATGTCACTATACTGTAATACTGTCATTGTCGCATCAGAGGCAATAACTACTGTCTTTCAGACCAAGAAGGAAGGTAAGGAAAGAAGGCAGAAGACAGATTCTTACATATCTGGATTTCAATTTTTTTGTATTGTTTGTTTGCTTTGTACAAGAAATGCTGGAGCACCAAGATTTCTCGAGCTGGAGTTAAAACGGTTTGCAGCCTCACCCTTCATGGCTTGAAAAACAATATTTTTAAGAGAGTTTAGACTGGATAGCTCCATCAAGTTACCATCTGCCTTCCCCTGCTTAGCCCTACTTCTTTCTCTCTATTAAAATTAGGAATTTTTTAAAGTGACACACAGAGAACTTTCACTTGATTGATGACTTCCTGTTGTCATTAAAGAATGGCAGTATATTATCAGAAAGAATTTTTGAAAATGTAGTGCAATTCTGTCATAAACCACCAGCAGGAATCTATCACTCACAGAGTTGTAAGGTTTACACTGAAGAGTTTGAATCTGTTAATTGACACACAGAACTAATATTAGAAAGAGGAAGTCAGGCACTGCTTAAAATCTTCATGTCACTGAATGATTGCATTGAGTTGGGAGTCACGAAGTTTTGGGAAAGGGAAGGCAATGTGACCTGTCTCCTTCAAAACCAGAGAACTTTGCATTGAATTATTAGTGTTAAAAAAGCATAGTAACTATTTATATTTAAATAGATGCTTTTCTTATAGAACTCTCCATATGTTGTGTACATATACACAATACATATTTTATAGCCAGGGTAATATATAGAAGTTGTTTCAAGCATAAAGAAGTTGAAAGGCCTTATATAGGATAAATCTCACTTTGTGCTTACTGGCAAAACAGCATGACATCAAGATTTGGCATGGAAAAAGAATTTCAATGAACATCTGAGGTTTATTACATATTGATCAACAAGGATAGCACTCGTATTGAGGTGAGAAGTGTGAGCCTCTTGACTTTTCTGATTTACATTAGCAGAGGATACAGTTCACAGAGTGCTTCTTTCAGTGTATCACCTTGCTAAATAAAAGCTATTTAAAAACCCCGACAGGTAGCTCAGATATTTTCGTTTGAGAAGGATCTCCCTGACACTCTAAAAGCACACACGTCCAAAGGTAAAATTTATACGTGGCTGGAATGAAGCAAAGAGTTTACAAGCAGAAAACAGAACCACAAATCTTTCTATACTTTCATATAATACTTCACCAGCATCAATCCACAAATCGTACATTAAGCCTAAAGCCAATCTTTCAGCTTTACAGGGACCCTGTGCTGGATGCATATAAGGATTATTTGGTTTAAGTGCTCGGGTACAAGTGAAAAAACTCAAGAAGCAAGGACCCTGAAGGGTCTCTTCAGGAGCCAGAGAGGAAAAAATTAGTGCATGAAAGTGCCATTGCTGTGTTTCCTGATGATGTTGTCAACAGTGCCCTCCATGAACAGAAGCATGAAAGCAAAGCCCTAAAGAGTTATTGTGAACCCAACCTCAAATCAGAGCAGTAGAACGAATCCAGGTCCCTAATATCACATACCTAACATGTGATACCCACCCATTTTTAAGGTTTAACTCAAACCGGGACTTTTCTATCAATATTATACACCTGCACAGAGTTTATTGTTCTGTTTCTAAGAGGAACATGAGATTATCCATGCTATGGCACACGATGAGCTCCATAAAATGTCTTTGTGTTTCTCTAATTTCTGCAGATCCATTCTCGAATAGCATGCCAGATCTGTGAGTTATAGGTCATTGAATGTTATCATATATTTAATTCAATTTCCATTGAATGTTTTTATTTTTACTAAATAGGGCATGAATTCATGACACTAACAATAATTATTTATCGGAGTGCCAGCATAACTCACCAGTTCAGGAATTATGATAACAAAAACCTTGAAGTAGACGTGATAGATCTCTAGTGGGCAACACTACAGCAGGAATTAACCAGACCTCTCAAACTTTCAGTTTTCAGAGAGCTCTGGACACTTTCAGTATAACATAGACCTATTTCCTATTTCATATTTATATCTCTATTTAAAAGCAGAATATCAACTGCGTGAAACAATTTTTTTTCTCAAAGATGGACACAGAAGCCTCAAGCACTGTGTAGCTCAAATGCAGCAAATCCTGTGGAGCTCTTGTACAACCCAGAAAAACCTTCTGAGGCCCATCTAACACAGAGAAACCCACTATACCATTCATTTTATAGAAATGGATTATTATGAAGCATAATTATTGTAATTGTAATAATTACCTGTAAGAAAGCTAAGGTAAGACCAAGATAAGAAAGATCTCTAATCATTATTTTCTCCCCATATGTGTTACTTGAGTAAAGTTCTTGATTATATAAGGAATCATGAACGATGACTGAGAAAACAATACAAACAGAATAATCCATCAGAGAAGAAAAAAAATCCATTAAAATCTGTGAAAACTCTTTAAAACCTCACTTTGACAACTCCAAAATGAATGAAATGGTTTTGGCACAAGATGTTGACAAGTTATCTGACTTGAATTACAGTTTTACATACCACGATTCTTTTATCCAAAACTTCGAAACAGAGCTTGCAATAGACTGTTCCAAATAAGTTTAAAAAATTTTATAAAGAATAGAAGTTATTATAATTCAGAAACTGTAGTATTGCTAATTTCTAAAATGCAAATCTTTTGGTACAACCTACAAATGAAAAAACATCCAGTAAAACTAATTTGACAATTTTTTCCAAGTTATTTTCCCTTTTCCTCCCCAGCTTTCTCTAAACACAAAAGTTCAGAGAATTCTTGAATCTCTCCCCTTTGCTACATGCACAATTATGCATTTAAGTGCATAATTAAGTAAGTAATTGTCTTGCTCCAAGAAAATTAATATTTTTTTCAACCAACTGCCTCAACAGGTTGAGAAAATTATTGAGTGTCTTCTAATATACAGGAAAGCCAGCAAACCTCAGTTATTTCAGACGAGAAGAATGGACTATCTTCTCAGCACCCTCTGACATAACTGAATGCTCACCAATTCAGTGTGAGTAGAAGAAGACAGGGAGTAGAAGTTTCTCAAGCAGAGAAGATACAAAAGTCATTTTGGGTCCTTGTAAGTCATTATGGACCTATAACGCCAAGTTCAGGTAAATTGGATTCCTTTTATGTTTTCTTGGTCTTACAAGCTTATGTCTAAGAATTTTATGCCCCAATCAACATGGAACCTGATCATCTGACGGCTTTCAGTGTGGTCATCCCTTCAAAACCTTACTTTTACTCCCAATTTTTTGAAGAGGGCTGAAGCACAAATGTAGCAAATAACATGCTCAGCCAAACCTTGAACACAGGTTTCTCAAGCCATAAACTTCATCTAATACTAAACAGATCTGAGAAAAAGGCAGACTTCTCCCACCTCAAAATCTTAAGGTGTTAGGCATGCCATTATTCCTGAGTCAGCATAAGCTTTCTTTACTTAATTAAAAAAAGAATAAATAAATAAAAAATGCACAAAACATATTCACACCTCTACTGCAGAGAAGAGCCCAGTTCCTGACATCCGCACTGAGGAAGCCAACACGCACATATCTGCCATGGTTATCTGTGAAAGCCTGATTTGACAACAGGAATGGGTAGATAAATTGCACAATAAAGGGGAAGAGGAAAGACAGAACATGAGATTAAAAACAAAGCAAAACAAAATAGAGCCCTCAGCCCCCAAATCCTTCTGTAAATAGTTATTCCAATTTACTTGTTTAGGTGTTGTAGGGTTTTTCCTTGCTTGTTTGTTGTTGTGGGGGTTTTTTTTGTTTGTGG
>VZTA01025267.1:0-24614 GCA_013398855.1 Mohoua ochrocephala | reverse complement strand
TCAAAATTAAATAAGCTCTTTTCAAAGAGATTACTGAGAATATTGAGTGACTGCTTGTAGTTGCAAGTTCTGCTTACAAAAATAATTCTCCCTGATTTCCACAGCATTCTGCAGCAACAGTAGTAGAATGAATTTCTTTCAGCTGCCTGAGAATTTTAGCACCTATATGCCTCTTAGTCAATTAAAAAAGAGATAGGTTTGCATAAACGTTTCCTTGTAAATATTTAAAACAGGTGTCTAAAAGGGATACCTTGAGAGAAATTAATCTTTTCTCTCAATTGTCTCTACAAAGAATCTAGATTATTAGCATAGATCAAACATTTAGAGGGTTTATAAATGGCTTGGATCTGATGACAGGCATGCCACCCAAGGGCTTCCTCTTCTATGATAACAGTAATGCCTGCAGGTCTGCAAGGTAATTAAACCGTGGAGAGATGTTAAGGTAAATTAACAACACTAGCAGCTATCCAGAGGCACTCAATTAGCATATAACAAGCAACATCCGGGACCTGCAATCATAATTATGGGCAGTTAGTCGACCAATGCCCTTTGGATGTTGGACACTGTACTCCCATGTGGACTGTAAAGTCTGAATTTCTGACAAACTGATTAAAGAGCATTTGCAAACTTACATATTCACCCCAGATTTGTAGTGCTGGAATACCTGTTCTCCCATGGCCCCTTTAGTCTTTTCGTTTCCTTAGGTTAAAAGGCCAGTCACCAGAGCAATGTCAGATCTGTGTACTTTCATCATGACTCTGACTCCAGAGACGTGCTGGTTGCAAGGCAGAAGTCATGGCACCAGCACAGCCCTATTCTGGGATCTTTTGTACTGGGTCTTTCATGTCACAACAGTGCAGGCTGAGCTATTTTGTTACTGCTGTGGTGCTTCACTTCAGTTGATTCAAGAAATTATTTAGGCGGCTTAATAACAGTCTTTTCAAAAAGGTATTTAATAATCTATTCTGTTATGAGTTTCTTGGTTTTGGCACATGTATCCATTCTAGGAACTCATTGTTATTTATTTGACCCATTTCACCTTTAAATATTTATGTACACACCTGCACTGAAAGCTACTCAATCTTGCAGTGATGGATTTATTCTACCAGGACTCTCAACTTAAGGAGGACAGTCAAGAAGTTGATTTAAAGGAGCTTAATACTGATGGTCTTTCTTTCTGCACTGAACTCAAAATCTTAGATAACCTCTGGAAAAACCTGCTCGTTGTCTTTATTTCGAGTATAAATAACACAAATAATGAACCACAAATACTGTGATAAGCCACAAATACTGTGAGCATGTAGAAAGCTGACTAGCTTTTTTTCCAAGGCTTTTCTTCTGAAAAAGCTAGAATTACACACATACACCTACTTTTCCTAGCTTCTTTGTCTCCAGCGAGAAAGCTCTATTTCTTTGGCAGGATTAATACAACCAACAATTCCCCCAGTGGGAAGGGGCAGGGGGAGGAAAGAAACCAGCCCCCACCCCTCCCCCCAAATTTTAGCTTCATTAGTCTGAAAAGTACCTTACAATCTATAAAACTAAGAACATTAAGGTATTAGAAAGAAATACATTTTTTTGTTCATCTGTAGTTCAGAACTTGGGGTATTAAACACAGCAGTGTACATAATGTCTCTTTATATTGCTAAATAAAGCTGCCATGTCATCTCCTGCGATGCAATAAGTGTTAGGTACCTACAGCACACGTGTAATGAATGCTAAATGCTTTGCCACCCTTCCCTCTGGAAACCAGCTGACCATTGTGAGGTTTCCCTGCTAGACCAGGTAGCATCCATAACAAAACTCTCTGTGGTGTGAGTCATTTGTCCTCCAGATGTCACACCATACCAGAGCAGGCTATTATTCCGTTATTATCTTTCCAATGAGATGAAAGAGAAAGGAAAGGCGGCTCGTGGGAGCACCGCGCATTGGGGTTTTACCTCACTATAATACTGAGCTCTTCCTAGGGCTGTACCCACACCTGGCCAGCTCACAAATATTTCTATATCCATTAGTTTAACATAGTCATCATTGTCACCTGATAAAGCCACTGCCCTAATGCCCCAGGCAGTGAAAGCTCACTGCATGACTAAGGTGCCCAGTAGAAGAAACAGCAGAAGGAGCAGTGCCTGCCACACAGTTTCTTTGAATTAACGTATATATGACGGAAGTCCAGTTTAAGGTCTATCCAATTTTTATTTGATCTATTATGCCTTCTACTACAAAACAGGCTTCCTACTGTGGGATGAAAATCCGGAGCCATTGGTACATGGATTGTCTTCTACAGGCAACAAGAGCATCCAACACGATGTGAGGTTTTCTGACTGATTTTGAATCCCTATTGTAACACCTCCTAGGCAAAAAAACGCTATGAAGTTGCCATCCAGAAGAATCCCACCAGTATCTGTGAGAGGATTCTGACAACAGTGAGGACAAGAGATCTATAGGTGGAGGTCTAGCACGAACTATGGCTTCTCTGGCTACCCACTACACACAGCCAGATAAGCACTGCTTCAGGAACCTTCACAGAAAAGGCACCAATATTATTAACTGCAGTGCCAGAGTCATGCCAGACTCCAGGAACAGGCAAGGTGGGCTTCAGATTACTTAAGAGTTGACAAGAATGCGCTGAAATGTAAATCTAGCAAAGAGTCAAGAGAGAAAAGCAGAAGAGGGAACAAAGTGGAGAAACAATATTTGGAATATGGAGTTGTGGGGGAGGAAGATGAGGGATTGAAGCTTTTGGGGGAGGATACAATTGCGTGTTTTCCTCTCTTATGTTTACCAGAGAAACAGTTGTACAACTTCATCTGTATTTAAAACAAATGCAGTTTCCATAATGAAGCCAGACACAATTATTGCTGGCTAGGAACTAGTTAAGACCTAACACCCTTCCCCTGCCATCTCAGGCTCCCTTTTTTTTGTGAGCTGTTAACTGTAGCTGAGATATTACTGGACTTTGCCGCTCTCTAATAACCAAATTACCATGAACAACCTAAAAGGTCAACAAATTGTCATAACTTGCACTCCTCTGATTTCTTAGAGACCTTCAAAAATCTAAAAAGTGCTCTGCAAAGAAAAAGCACTCTCACTACTGCCTAATTTATATGAACGACTTTATTTGACCAGGATCATAAAAAAAGATTGATACACTGAGGATAAACCTGATATTCCAGAGCACAATCTTACTTACTTGTAAAAGTTTCTTAAAGCTAATTTTGAGCTTTTATATAGCCTGCTTATGACCTGGGAACATCTGCAGAATACTAGACTAATGATAAGTGTTTAAACTGAAAGAACTGAAGTTGTTTCCTTTCAACATCCCTTTGTTGCATTTATGTTCCTGTCTTCAGCTTAAGACTCAGACCTTTTCCTATTGAGCTAGATCCTGAATCACTGATTCAGTTTTTGCTTTGATGAGACTCTCATCTTGCTCAGCAGGACTTGTTAAGTAATGGCCCTGACCTCGGTGCAGTCTCTACGGAGTATCAAGCCTGCTTGTGCAGAATGAAGAACATACTGCAATCCCGTTGGGAAACCATTTATACCATACTGTGTTCACAAAACCTGCAATATTTTAAAGGAGTGTTGAGAAGCTGAGAGTGGAAAGAGAAAAAAAACACTTGGTCAACCTTTTTATCCTTCTTAAATTTCAGTAAGTATGTAGTTTTGCTAAAATCTTACAATGGGTTTGATAGCTAGGTCTGAAAAACAAAATCAATAAAGAACATTTGGACTTCACCTTAACCTCATGTCTCTGATGGCATTCCTAGTCCACCCAGTTAACCATTCAAGTTGCTGTGGCTAAGTTGACACTGGTTCCCTGAACCAGGTTCCTGTACAGGTACACATACAGGTTCTTTTCTTCTGATTCTGTGTTTAGGCAGATCTCAAGTGCAAACCAATTCTCAGCCCCTTGGTCTTGGCTTCTTCAGCAATGGGCCAAATTAATTGAACTGGAGAGAAGCCACAAAATGATATGGCACTAGGTCTTCAAAGGATACAAAATAATCTGTTCTAAACAATCACATGCCTGGCAGATTTCTGCTCTACTAGGAGCACAGGCATTCACATTTACACACATACACAGCCTTCAAATGTGAACCTGAAAACAGAAATGCAACTAGTCTTACATCTCCTTCAGTTAGACCCAGCTAAGTCGAAGCACACTCACTTTCATAGACTTCTCTGGTACATTTTCAGGACACAAACACCTTCTGTTTTCCCTTGATGGGATTGGGGCTGTTCAAACATAAGATTTTTAGACCACCAAGACAACATCTAGTTCCCCACCCTCCTCAGTACTCTCGCTCCTTCCATATTAATCAGTAGTTTAATTTCCCCCTCCAGCCTCACTGTAGGCTTACAATTGACTGTTTGGGGATGTACAAATGCTAAAAGACTCCCAGAACTAAAAGGCTCCCTTCCTTGAAAACCAGCAAAGAAAAATACGTCCTTGAGGGGTGCAACTGGTCTTATCATAAATTATCTGTCTATGTCTGATCAAATGATGCCTAACCCCAGAAATACTTACTTCTCTACTGTTTAACATCATTACTAATTCAGAGGTAGCTGTCAGAACTTAAATGAGATAAAATCTAACTGAAGTTTTCTATACAATTTGCTCCTTTGTTTTACTTCCATAGCTAAAAGGGAACTCTAGGCAAAGTGAAAACCACACACATAATTTCCCAAAAAATTCTTGAGCACTGGGTCTTCAGAGATCCTCCAAGACATCTGTTGTTCATATTTTTTTCCTCTCCAGAGAAGCATCTAGCTGTTATTTCTATAAATTAGGCCATTTCTTGTTTAGTTAAATTCCTTTCTCCTTACTTAGTCAAGCTGCTAAGTTGGATTTTTCTTCTACATAACATGCTCCTCTCTCCTGTCTTAATCCCACGAGCAGCAGTTCCTTCAGGATTTCACGACTTTTTATCTAGAACAGGGCCTTCTCTCTTCAGTTTCTGGGACATTCCATTATTATCAGCTTCAAAATTATGTCGAGAAAAAAACCACCAGTACTCCTTCCCTCTTCTTCCTTCCCATGTCTACTCTGTTTTCATGTGAGCAGGAGCTCTCTCTCTCTATTAAAAGACCTCCATAAGGAACAGAGTTTCAGTTTCAAGCAAGTGACCAATATGCCTCTACCTTCGGTTGTTCAATAATGCAAGCAGATGAGTCCTGACAGATGTCATCAAGTACATCACACAGATGTGACACCTGTGGTATCCAGGAACCACTGTGGAATACATTGCACATTTTTTCTCCACAAATGTTAACAGACGATCAACGTGAAGATTGCCATTGAAGGACTCAATTCTCCAACCACCTATCTGACCACTCTCTCTTTATAATTATACATGATCATGATAGTAAAACAAAGTGGTCTTCAAACATACATATTCCCACTCACCAAACATTTTGAGTGAAAAAGCTGAATTAATTTGTTCCCCGGAAAGCGAAAATTTGACCAATACCATTTCAGAAGCACAGACAGTAACAGACTTGTGATCGACTGGAATTCACTTTACATCACCTGAAGAAGATTTCTAAACAAAAGAAGCAAGTTCCTGACTAAACTTCCACCCACAGAACAGTGTCCTGCTGCACAGGATCAAAGCGGCACCTGAAACAATAAATCACCCACCTCACAGTTCCGTCTCACTCTTTCCAGCTCAGAGGAATCCCTAGGAAAAAACGAATGTTGGGCAAAATGCTAGTCCAATTTTGGTTCCAAGTTTTATTCAACACTGAATGCTACAGCAAAGATGTAATAAATCATCTGAAAGAAATGAAGTTCCCGGAGCCACCATACTGAAGTATATTAAGTTAGATGTGATTCTGACAAATGCTTGACAGTGCATGTCACCTTACTCCAGCACTAGATTCTCCAGTCCATTTCCTTAGGTCTGGTTTCTTGGAAGCAAATTGTGGTAGGAACACAAGGGTATTTTCATATAATTCTGAAACAACATAATACATATCTGCAATTCTAGAAAAAAAACCCCAAACAACAAAATACTGGGGATTTCTGCAGCTGAGCATCTACTGTAAAACCAGAAATAAATTCTAGTTTTAGGTTAGCTCTCCTGTTGGAGATAAACCCAAACATCATGACGGTTCTCTAAATAGTTAGAATCCTTCAGGTCTCGCTCCCATGTTCAAGCATAATAACAAGGAAATGCATTTCTTGGCTAACTCTTTCAGTCCACACCATTGCTGTCCTCAGGATGAAGGCGCTATGCCCTGCTGTACAGCATGCAGCTCCTCCTAGGTCATACTATGACATAAAATCATTCAGCCTTCACAAACAAAGAGAAAATGCAGTACAGATTTCTGTACTACACCAAACTATATAAATTATCAACATAAAATCTATCACTAAGAAAAGGATATGCTGAAAAATTAATCCAAATCAAACTCTAACAAATACATCCAGACAACAAACACAAGTGTTGTCACATCAGTCCTTCAGCTACTTAGCCAATCTTTGTGTATTTTTGTACTTTAAACACTGATCGATTACTTATGGCCAAATGTTATGGTTTAGCTATAATCTGGTTCTTTTTATTGCTGTTGAGCTAACAGATGGAGAGGAGAAAAAAAGGAAAAAAGAAGTATTAGGCTAACAATAGGTTACTTATGGATATGGAACACTCAAAAGAGTTCCTCCGTGAAAACATTTTTATCTCATTACCTACAAATAACTGTTGCTCTTGTTCCTCCACTAGTCACAGATTATAAAGACCTCCACCATGATTCAATTTGGTCTGAAAAGCCTTACCATAACTGTACCCATCCTATATCCTCTCTATCCAACACCTTCTTACTTATTAGGAAACACATGGTACCTACTAGACAACAACATGGAGAACTAAAACAGATAACTGTTCTAACCTGAACATCCAATATACAAGATGTTGTCAGATGTTTTATGCTGAAAACTGTGGCACAGGTAAAATGTCTAAAAATTCTTCCAGATAATAACAGGTCATCCTTCATCCAAAGAAGAATCATAAATAGATATTACTGAAAAATACTGATGGCAGGCCCAAACTTCTGTCCAGGAGAGATAACATCCTACGTTTTATAGAATGAGAGTAAATAAAGATTTAAGAAGATAGCGAGGCATTTTACTAGGCTAACTGCTGAGCTCATTAGAAAACTCTATTCCTGGACATCCATGTTGTTTTCCAAGACACTGTGACAAAGTAGCAAGACAGACTCATGGCTCAGCACCATGAGCAAAATAAATCAAATTCTGTTCAGAAAGAACCGGGGAGTATGACCCCGGCACATACATTAGAATTGCTTTAAATATGTTTTTTTCGGGGCTGGGAAAGGCAAGGCAGAAAGGAAATATAGTCTCAGATATTGCTTTTCTAAGTTAATAGCTGGATATAGTTTTCAACAATCGGGCTAAATTTTGCATTAGCATTTGTTTCAGGTTGTCGATTCAGGAACACATTTTAAAAGAAGTATTAACTGTTCGGGTTATTTCTAAGTGAAAGAGGGCTTTCAACTAGCTTTTGTCATGAAGGAAAAAAACCACAAAGTGATATTTTGTAAGCCCACAAGCTGTAGGCAGCTAGTTCTTAATATATCCTATTCCCCTGGGAATTCAGGGGCTCAGGAGGAAAAGTAGAGAACCTGAAATAGTTTAGGTCTTTTGCCTGAAGAGGGTTCCTGAGCAGGGAGGTCACCAACTACTTTTCACCAAGTGTTCAAGACACATTAGTATTCTGTTCTGTTGGTGGTATCATTATACACGACGGGATTTCCCATCACAACACCCAGTGTTATTGCTATTTATATGGTCATTCTGTAACACTTAACTGAATGATACATATTCATATTCTGACAGAATATGCTTGATATTACAACAGTTTATGCATAGCCTGCAATTCCTAGCAATATGGAGACACATTCTGGCAAGAAAGCGTTCTCTTCCAGCTTCATTTTTATTAGCAAAGACCATAAAACATCCTGCTCATTAAAATCTGAATCACTTCCACTGGGAGTGCACTTTTCTGAAAGTATTTTCCTACAGCTGGTGGCAAGACAGATCTGCTGGCTAACCAGAGCACTAATAGGACATTATGAAACCCACAATGCAGCATGAAGACAGTTGCATAATCAGAGCAACGATTACCAGCCCTGCTAAAAAATGTTGAGGGCTTAAGCACAACTGAGTAGCATGTAACAAACAAAAGAAGCCGGTATTGTCAGCCTGAGATCCTGAACTAAACTTTTATACATTATATTATTACTTTCATTGCAAGGAAGTGAAGAATAGATCGATGACAAAGGCAGCAGTATATAAAATGAGACCATAAATCACAGGTGTAACAAATGCCATCATTAACTGTCGCACAAGACTCCAGTGTGGATTACCAGGCTTTAGTCCTAAGTGTTGCTCCAGCATTTCACAAACCCCTGCAGCACACGATAGATGTCTCATATGGGGTCTGTGGTACCTCTGAGCCACAAGTGCACTGACTGACCTTACTTGCCCTGACCAGCCTCACCGGGGACCCTCTTATCTACAACCCAACTGATTTCAGCCCATGGCCATACGTACCTGCCCCAGAAACCTTGTAGGAGTGCTGGTGTCCCTGGCTGTGTTGAAGTGATGCCTCTGCGCCTGGCCATGACTCTCATGGATCCTGGCCCTGTCCTGGCCTGGCGCAGCCCTATCACCAAATTTTAGGCAATTATGTTGTTTCAAGTTTATCTGTTACCTCAGGCCGGTCCAGCTACCTTGACCATGCAGATGACCAGGGAGTTAAGGATGATGCTTAGAGGGATGATTTGACAGATTGTTGCAGGTCTTCTCAGGGTGGGACCTTCACACAATTTTCCCTCAGGCATCTCCTGCTGTGCCTAGCCTCAGCAATTCGGATATGTTGATTAACATCTTAAGTGGAGAATTTGGCCTTTTCCTCCAAAGGCTCCTCCTCTAAGCAGTTTGTGCTGCAAGATGGATCACATCGTAAATTGGCAAGACATTTGTAAATAGTCATTAGAAAGGGGGTTTGTATGCAGTTAAAATAATCAATAATAATGCATAATGCCTGTGCTGGGTGGTCACCAAGGGCCAAAGCCAGAGCTGAGTGGAGCAATGGCTCAGGAGTCTCATCACATCCAGATGAAAGTGCTACTGCAACGACCTGCAGTGGAGCCTCCCATTACCACCCGTCTGCTGACCAGCTGCTCAATAGTTTTGGCTACCCATGAGAGCATTACTCTATATTAAGGTCCCAGCAAAAAAAGTTTGTCTTTCTAAAAAACACTGTCCGTGGCTCTCTCTGCAACAACTGCATGAAGAAAAAGGTAAATATTTTGATTTATAGTCACATGTTGGAGCAACACGGATTTGCATAAATGTAGCAGCGCTTCCATATATATTCACTCGTTTGCTGTACTGGCCTATCCAGTACTTTGGCTATTTCGGTTCAGATAAAAAGCCTGAAAGTAGGCAGAAATTAGAACTTCTGTCCTGTTATCCAGGTACAGGACACCAGAAGCATGCGGTGTGACCCCACTTTCCTATTTGCACCAAAATTTCAGGCTGCTCTGTCTCCTCAGTATCTAGCTCCACACACCAAAAAAACATTACACTTGGGTGTAACTTCTCCACAATTTCAAAATAAAACAGCACTGGAAAATTCAAAGTTCTGCCTATAATCTCTCAATTAAACCCCATTGCTCACACTTAATAGTAAGATACAATGCATAGTTTTTTTAAATCTTATTTATTTGTGTAAAAGAACAACTAATGGCCTTGGATATGAGGGGAAAAGCCCGGCATTTTTACACTGCATTGAAACTTTTAACATTGAAAATCCTTACAAATCAGCATTAAATAGAAAACTTTATTCATTATCTATTATTGTGATTTATATAGAGAGAGAGTTCCTAAAAAAGTACTAAAGAAAATCACATTATCTATAACCTTATTGAAGGCATATGAACATTCTTAGGAATCTGTCAAGTCTCTAATAAAATGTAGGCTTTCTTGGAAGAAGATTAAAGATTCTGTTCAAAGTACTTCTATGAGCAGATGACTGTAGACCTACTTTAATAAACCAGATAGGCTGAGGGATTAAAAACTAATACTGTATTTTTCAACTGGATACAACCTGAAGTTAAAAGACTCTTTTTACATCATACTGAACATTATTACATTGTAAATCTACAAATAAATAATGGAGCTGTACAAGCAAGGAGTGTGGAACAGAAAATTGATTGAATGCATTATTGTAAGTAATTTGGTGATTCTGTGGTTGCTTTTGTCATCTGGAATGATGGAATTGGGTAATCAAATTTAGCACTATGTTGTGGCCCGTGACAACAATGTATAATCCTTTAACAAGCTCCCTCTTGAAACACATTTACTTCTCCTTGGAGAAGACCATTTTGTTTTCACCGTTCTGAGAGTCAGCAATATTATTTCCAGCCAGCAATGAACCACTGTGTATCTAGAATTGAGTGTAAGGTTTGTATTAACCTGGTCCTTTGAACTTCTTCATTCCTGCTGTTTAGCTTCATAAGAGGATACATAATCAGCCATCAAAAATCATGTTACTGAACAATGTCAAACCTGTTTAAACTGTTCAGCTGTACTGTTCTAGTGAAGTTGCACCTTCAGAATATAAATCTCTAAGTCACCTTCCTCTTCAAACAAGCTGGAATAACCATACATCAGTTTATTTCCTCTCCTGGTTCTGTCAAAATTACATTAAAGCCTTCTCCTGCTGGAGGGTTTTTGATAAAAGTGGGTTAGATAACACATAAACATCATACACAGAGATCTGAATCCATCTCAGCTGCAGCCAAAATGGCTTGTATAACAACAGCTTTTGGATTGTTTGGGTTTTTTTCCTAGAAAGTAAAATCTCCACCCTCTTTATAACTTTTACTAGCTCTTCTTTGCATCTCTTCCATCTTCCAGTCACCTTTTGAAAGGAATTTCAGCTGAATTCTCATCCCATCTTTTACAGTATCATTAGCACTACCTGCTGGTGGTAAAGTCGCAATTTTATGCACCAGGTAAAGAGTGGCTAGTCCCGTGATCTATCTGTATGCTTGTACTTCACAGTTGTTGTTTTTGGTTTTTTTTCCATTTCTCTTAGCTATTTTTCTACAGCACAACCTTCTAATTCAGTTGAGCAGGTATTCATTTAGGATTGAGATCATACCACATTGCCAGTGACCAACGGCCCCAGCTGTACATAATCTCTTTGTACTTGGCAGATAAAGCACTGCAAGTTTTAATGTTCTTTGGAAAGTGTTTTACCTTTTGAATTACTTTATTCTCAGTCTTGGATAAGTGGGTTGAGTTTTCAGTAAGTAATCCATTTTCTGTTCTTAACAAGCTCTTTGCCAACTTTTAATTCCATTTTCCCTAGATCTGTAGCCCTCTCCTTCATTATCCCTTGCACCTCCATCCCACTCCTTCTTCTGCTTGGGATGAAAGTCAGTTTTAGAACTTTGAAGTAAGTGAATGCCTCTTAAACATCAAATTTCTTAAGATGTTCAATCAACATGACCTCATTAAATAATTCTCTTAAATTTCTCAAAGTTTGCTTTTTTAAATAAAATCAGCTGAAGTGAAAGTTAAGTTGAACCGATGTGCAACCTCTTAATTTAACAGGCTTGGATTTTTTTTTAATTATTTTTTCAGTACTTACAAAAGCAAACATTACAGGTTTTTTGTACAGTAATTATTTAGTAAAAAACTCAGACTGCTGTCACATCCAGTAATAACTGAACTTTATGCTGACCTTCACACATTAGCTGAGAAAATTGCAAGCCCAAAGTGACCAGACTTTTTCAGTAAAAAAGTAAAATTCTTCTAAGCTATCAACTTAATTATGCGGTAGAGAGACATCAATTGTAAAGCATGATATCAGCTATGACATGCTACACTTATAAGAAGGTATTGCAAAAGATGGTTTGATAAAGATAGAATGAAACTAAGAGTATAAGTATGAAAGTAAATCTTTAAAACTAAAAGTAATGATTATGTCAAAGAACACTGATAGTAAAATTACTTATAAAGGTGGAAAAGTTACCTAATTTACCTCAACTGGCAACTGAGTTTCAAGAAAGCAATCATATATGATTGTACCATCTTCTCTTTACATAAAGTAAAATAATATTAAACAATAATCCATTATTCAAGCTGTTTCCTCAAGCAATATATATTTTATTTTGTACCGAATACTATAGTTCTCAATAAGGTTTTCATTACAGTTGTGAGAAACCTTACCTTCGTCCATGGATACCATTAGCAGAAAAATTTCTCACAATGTCTTTCTGAAAGTCTCTATTCATTATAAAACCTAGTCCTTGGAATATATAGAATGTCCTATACCTCCTATATATGGATTTCCTTTAAAAATAAAAGAAAAAAAAATCAAAACCTTAAAATCCAACTCTACACAAAAATCAAAGGGAGTTCAAATCAAGTCTGTTCCACTCATAACATGAATTTGTTAATGAACTATCCCATCCAACAAAGATATTACAACATGATCTCTTTTCCCTTAACAAAACAAAACAACCAGCACTTGCGTTCTGGACAATTATTATCTCTTACTCCTAAAAATATCTTGTTTTCACAAGCTCTGGAACTGTCAGTTGCTGTTTGGAAGACACTGATGATACCAGTCAAATATGACTCCCACTAAAAGGTGGGGAGATATCATCATAAAAGTACTGGAATAACTAGTGGAATGAGCATCTTTGAATCCTGCAGCCCACTGACAGTGTTAGGACTGGAAAGTTCCACATATCACTCAAGTCTCCATTTCAAAAAAGAGTTTTCTCAGTAAACTGTCCCAGGTCTGTGACAGTTCTGTTGTTGCAGAAGGGAAAATCATGACATATTTTCTTTCGCCTTTATTGCTTGCCTCAGTTTCTGTTTTGACAGCTCCTCCTCCTCTGTTTCCAGTACATCCATCTCCTCCTCTGTTCTCAGTTTTGTCTTCAACTTTGTCATCATGGCCATGTATTTCCACATACTACACTCCCAGTCCAAAAATCTGTATCCTATGATCTCTTCTATTGTAGACAGCTACAAATACTTGAGAGGTAGTCAAAACTTCACTCCATTTTCATCTTACCCTATAAACCACCAGCAGCATTTCAGTTGCATTTTAGGCCTTCATCCTCTCTTTTTAGAGTGTGGTGGATGGGGGTGTGGAAAGCTTGTTAAAAAACATAAAACTTTCATCAGATATAAGAACAAGTATGTCCCACAGTTTTGGCATCCAAGAATTTAAGACAACCTTCTTCAAATGAAGTATCCAAAATAAATTCCTTCATCTGCTGCCTTCTCTCATCTTGGCATCTCCATTGAAGCCGATTTTTTTCCTGCCTACAAAGGTAACTTAGCACCACAATATTCCAAGGAATCTTAGACAAATTCCTGTCAGCATGCTGAGTACGTAAATGCTCTTTTTATTCCAGATCAGGATACACAGGATCCCATTAAGTTCGTATTTTTCAGGATTAGATATTGAAAATTCATACTGCTAATACTGCTCATACTAATTTAGGTAGAATAGAGTTTTGGCAGACAATGGATCAATCTGTTTAACTGCCCAAGCACATGGTATCCTAATCTGTTAGAATGCAAAATATTAAGATACCCATAAATATCTTTTTTTCTACAGAAAATGATTTCTGCAACACTAGCTCTGGATTTTCTAGACAGAAATATGGGAAAAAGCAATTAGCCTGTATATTATAAAGTCTTTGTGGCAGCTCTGTTGCCTGCACAGTACCAGGCACTAGTGTTTTAGGATTCCACAAATTCTTAGGGATGTGCTAGTTTGGACATTTCTGTAAATTTACACATATAGTAGGTTGACCCTGCCTGATCCAGGCACCCACCAAACAACTTTGTCTCAACAGCATTCTGTTGTCTGTACTCATCTATAAGGAAAGGTAAGAAAAAGTAGAGAGAAGAGCAATGAATTGATCAAAATTCAGTGATGAGTCTGAAACACAACCAAAATGATCCAAGTCCCTTCCCAAAGCTCTCCTCCCAACTCCACATCACAACATATCTGGTGTGCTAAATTACAAACTAAACTGAACATCAGGTCAAGTGAAGAGTGTCATAAATTAAACACATCATCAATCGAAGTAAAAACACCACAGCTTTAGCCAATTTAGCTAATTGTGTTAGCTATTTCATGACAGTTTCATGTTTATAAAGCAGCTCTCGGTTTTTGAAACTCTGATGAACATGAGTCAGTATTACTACATTAAAGGATGCCTAATTAAGTTGCTAAAACATTATGGCTATACTTGCAAGTTGACCTGAAAACTTTAGAATCTGTTTAGAAGAGAAGTCTCAGAAATCTATTTTTAAAAAGTAAAAAAGTGTTTCAGCTTTGAGTATCTTGCAGCCTTTTATCCACCCAACTTGCTTCTATCCTGGTAATGTAATGAAATTGCTCTTGTATAGTTCATAGCAACATTCGTTAGAATTGCAGATTTTTCTAAAGCCATGCAAGAAGCAAGTTCAATTTTTCCACATAAAGATGGATAAAGAAACTGTAAAATAATTTGCTTTAAGAAAAGCAAAGTAATATTAAGCAAGAACAGACTCAAGCAATGGAAACTACAAAAATGAAATACAGCTGAGAAAAATCTACATAAATTAGCTAAACATACCTTAAAAATAATACCAGCAGATTTCCAGAGCGTTTTAAAACCTTCTTTTTCACCTTGTTTCAAGAATTTTAGATACAGTCTGAAAGACTTTGTCAGCCTTTCATGCTACTCTTTCACACTCAAATCCCCATCATTATGTCCTACCCTTAAATTAATATACTGTCTTTTAAAAATTTGTTCTGTCATTGCATGGTAACGAGAATCATATCTCCATGAATTAGCAAGGTTAAATTAGGATGCTCATGCGTCGGACAAAGAAATAGGAGACAATTTTGCCAAATTAAACCATTTTTACTTGAATAATACTCTATACAACATCCCTTATTTAAAAAACCCCTGTTACTCTGGCCTGGGGTTGGCTTGAATGTCACAACTGATGTTATAAAAATATATTAGTTTTTCTAGCTTGATCCTAGAATCTTTTTTAAAGCTATTAATATTTGGCAGTTAAACTCCAAGGACTTCCTCAATTAGCTCCCTTTTGCCACGACCTTTCTGAGACTGAGGTACCATTAAAAAAATAGCTATATTCAGCTGAAGGCTCAGCTAATGGAGGAGCAGAAAGAACAAGGATCATGAAAAACTTCTAAGAAGCAAAATGCAGCTTCAAACTCATTGGGTTCTACTTCCGATTATTTTCAACAAAATAATGACCTTCACAGTTTAGCAAAATGTAGTGACAAAACTTCAGACAAAAATCAACTAACTTTGACAAATTTATATAAATAAATAAAAATGCTAGGAGTTTGTAAGAAAGAGTGTAAGACAGCAACTTATTAAACATTATTTTTAGTACTCATATATAAAACTAAACCAAAAGTACCTGTGGACAAACTGCTTCAAGAAACTAGAGGAAGTATAAGGACAGTAGTATCACACACTGCTGTTTTCCTCTTGACTTTAAATCCCGTTAATTACAATCTCTTATTTCCTACTCTCTTGAATATACTGCTCATAATGATGAAAAAAAGTAAAAGCTAAGTGGATGCAAGACTCACTTCCAAATCAGAATGCTTTCATTTTTGTACAAGTACAAATAAAACATTATCCAAAAGATTAAGTCAAATAAGAATCAACTCCAATAAATTGCTAGCTAAATAACAAGAATTCAGAACAGCCTGAGTAATGATCTTGCCCTTCTCTCTCTTGCCTTCCTCTAATTGTTTACTGAATTCATTTCCTAGGACAACTCAGTTTCCTCAAAAGAGATCCACTATCATAAAACAACTGTAATGAAACAGCCTACTATCATGAAACTCTTTTTCAGAGCGGTAGTAAATACCTCTAAAACATGAGGAATAAGGTTATAATCTTTTGGAGGATTGCTGTAAACCTTAATTAACATATGCATATACCTGAACTTTATCCTTTTTAATGAAGAGCAGGAAAAAAAAAATTGAGAAGCACATAGCCACACTACCTTGCCTGTGAATCACCTGTAGGTTGCTAAAGCAAGTACTTCACAAGGCTTTTAGTGAGTTTGTCAACGAGTTTGTGGACTGCATTTTGCCCTACTCTGCTGGTCCTCAACACGCTTTTAGGACACTTTGCTGATAATGTTTTGATGGTCACAAAGCCCTGGTTAACATCAGGAATAAAGCACTGAATTGCTTAATTAGACCAAATGCATGCATGCAACATTTGCACTTTGCTCAGTCATAACAATGCCTTGTGAAAGCTGGAATAGCTCTGTAATTAATATGGCCAATCTCTTAATAAAAGCTAAACCCCAGGAAATAAAAAACAACTTATTTTTTAAGGAAGTGAAAAATGAGTGCTAAAGGAAGGAGCAGATTTCTATGTTCAAACATCTGCAGTGTTATTAAATCCCCAACAGCTGTTGCTAGTTTTAATCCCATGGAGACAAATTCATGATATCTGCATTGCTAGATGTTTTTGTTGATAATCTGACAGACCCTGAGAGATAGCCTGCTGTAGCTGGACACATGCACGCATGAAATAAGTTCTGCAGATATTAGGATTTCCTTGGCTTCAAATGGTTGCCTTGGACACAAAGAGACACAGACTTAAAAATAGAGCAGTCTCTACATGTGGATTAGGTAGTCAGCATTCCTTGAGCCAGACAAATGAAGATAAATCATAGCTAAGAAAGGCTGGGAAGAAGCTTTCTTGCTGTTTCATCTGATTGCTAAATTAAATCAATTGGGGTTGAGAGAATATTGCAATCACGGGTAGCTGCACCAGTATTTTTCTAATGGAAAAGTATTCTTTCATCTGTAGATTAGTTCAGCCAATAAAGGTATTCCACAGTTGACATTTCATCTTTGTTACATCAACTTATCAAGACCACTTACTGCATGAGGAGGCCATTGAAGAGAAAATTTTGAATGATCTCTAGAGAGATTTTAACAGTTTGTCATGCAGCTCTTTCCCACTCTTCTTCCCAAACATCAAATTAACTTTTAAAGGATATCAATTAAAACATGTCTCCTTCCATGACAGTAATTAGCCACTATTGTGGATATAAAGAAAGGAAAAGGTATGGATCCATTTTTTGTCCCTCTGTATAGAGTCCAAAAAAGATAAACCAGTCATGAGGCCTCATATCTGTGTTTCATGTCTTGGTTTCACTCTGTAATAAATAATCTCATATTGCTAGGCTAAAACTTTGCCACAGAATTCATCACATATTTGTCTGACCTCCAGCACCTGAGCATAGTCCATGTCCATATTACAAATGCGTCCTTGATCTATTATGCACTTCCTAAAGAATGTCAATATTGCTTAGATTAAAAGAACAGTTATACCCTCATTAACAGCATTGTGAATAAATGAAGAGGGGAAAAATGGAATTCTAAGAGTTACCATGAGATTAAAAACAATATGTGAATTGTTTTCCCATATTAAGCTTATAGCCAAGTTGATGGGGTAGAGACTCAATAAACAGACTATAAAGTGCATGGAAAATAAGCCAGGCTCACATGGGTGTCATCAGTGGTACAAAGTAGAGCTGGAATCCAGTTACTATTGTCATTCCTTGGGGATCAATCACTCAATCTGGTATTCTTTCACATCTTCATTAATGACCTCAGTGATTGATGTGGCATTCTCAGAAATTGTGCATCATACTGCTGGGAATAATCAACATGCTGAAGGCCTGGGTTGCTATTCAGAAACACCTTGAAAAGCTGGAGAAGTGAACTGACAGAAAACTCACAAAACTCAACAAAGAAAAACGTAAAGTTCTGCAGCTGGAATGAAATAAATCCACACAATGGCTCTGCAGGAAAGGACTTGAGGACTAATGGACAAGGTGACCATGAACCAGCAGTATGCTGTTGTGGGGACAAGGGACAGCCACACACTGAGCTGCATTAACTAAAGCATTTCCAGTGGGTTGAAGGACATGATTGTTCCCCTCTATTTAGCCCTTGAGAGGCTGCCTCTAGAGTGTTGTGCCAGTTTGGAGGTTCTCAGTACAAGACATTGACATACTGGAGCAAGTCTATCAGGGCATCATCAAGATCATCAGGAGACTGGAAAACATGAAATATGAAAAAAAAAATCAGAAAACTTGATTTATTCAGCCTAAGGGAAGCTCCTCAGCTAACTTAATGGGAGAGTGTATAAAATATACTGTTCTCAGAAGCAGGACAAGAGGCAATGGATACAAGATCGAACACAGGAATTTCCAGTTAGATACACATTACATTTTCCTAAACCATGGCAGTGGCCAAACAAACTGGAACAGGCTGCCCAGAGAGGCTCTGGAATCTCCATTCTTGCAGATGCTCAAAATTGCCCTGGCGAAGCCCTGAGCAATCTGATCTAACTGAACCTGCTTTGAGGGGAGGGCTGGACCAGATGACTGGATTCCCAGATGATCAGATGACTGGATTTCCAGAAGTTCCTTGCAATCTCAATTATTCCATGATTTTAAGCATGAATCAGAATTACTTTCCCTACTTTTTTTCTATCAGTAGCTACTTTTTTTTTCTGGTAAATGAAAAAAGCAAAACAATACTAACAATTTTTTTAAAATAACAAATATTTGGACTTAACTACCACTTTTTCACATCCAAGATAAGCCCGCGTTTAGCTGATTCACACATTCCTAGTCACTTTAGGATTGAAAACAGGAATTTCATTCGTGCTAAGAACACACATAAAAACACATTCATGCATTGATTGAATCAGATGTCCAACAAAACGGACAGAGTGGCAAATGATAACAAACAAGATTTTGATTCTGACTCTGCAACTGAAACAACCTTTGTGCTAGACTGACTCCGCTGACTCAAGGCAGTCTTCTTGTGACTACAAAGAAAAGGTTTAAATCTAAAGGAATTATTATATATACACTCTGCTTTAAGCATGATTTTTAAAGATTGCCCATATTTGGTCTACCTCTTGGACAGCCCTGTATTGAAAACTAAGAAATACTGCCTGTGGAAAATCCTGCTCCTGCTCGTGCAATCACACTTTAAAGATTTTCATTTAAGAAAAAAGAAATTGAGCAGATAAATACAGCAAACCTGAATTTCACCAGTCTTGTTCAACTAGCTCACTGATGAGTCAAAACGTCCCCCCCACCCCGTGCTCTCTTTCACATGTGATTTTCGTAATTGCATGTATAATGAATGAGAGGCTTCTGCCGCTAATATTTTTTCCATGACCACATAAGGATGTCTAAGCTGATGAGAACCTACTATCATACACCTTAAGCAATGCTTTACCACCCAAATTACTTGGAATCTGGATTTTAATTTTGACTGCTTTGGCATTTTCTTGGTTAATCCTGAGCCACCTTGATTTCCACTCTATCTGTGCACCAAAAAAAAACCCAACCAACCAACCAACCAACCAACAAAAAAACTCCAAGCAAAAAAAATTCAGTAGTTTTTAAGAGCATACAAACTTTGGATTGATTAACTTCTGTGAACTTTAGAAATTTTAAGATTCATCCATCAGTGATTATAATGTACTTCACACAGAGGAAAACACCATTACTTAGAATACATTGACATTTGCAGTGTTAAAATGTTACAACTTTAAGAGTTGACATTTATACAAGGAACCCTCGAATTTTGAACTTCAGTACAGTTTGTATATTAGGGTAGTAGTAGGCCTTTAATATTAATCATATTTATTAGGAAGAGATTATGTGAAGGGTAAAATTCATTACAGTTCTGTTTTACACACTGTTATAAATGTCCCATTTGCTAAGGAACTGGTAAGCATGACAGAATGACAGCAGAAAAAAGGCACAAAATCAGGTACAGAATGAGTTATGGAAGAGTAGTCAACTGTGCAAAATAAAGAAACTGAGAAATAAATGTTATAAAGATGGGGAATGGTGTAAGTTGGGACGGGACAAGCTACAAGTAAAAAAAAGTAAAGGCAGAAATAGGACTTCGCAAGGGAAATGAGAGTAGGAAATTATGAAAGAACTGAAGTAAAGATGAATTATTTTATGGAGATGGGGAAAGAAAGCAGAGGAATGCAGAGCAGACCCCCTACTTTGTAATATGTATCAGTAATGAATTTCAGTATCCTCTTCATTCACTCTTTCCACATGCTATTCTGATTATATGCTGCTCTTATGTTAAATAATTTACATTTAGCCACGTAATGTCAGCAGCTTGAAGCAGGAACTCCTAAGAGGAGGAGAGACAAGGGTGACAGAGAGAGTGCTTGGGCTTTATTTCCACACTCTGCCAATGTCAGACTCTATGAATTAAATCCCAGAAAGTAACTAATTCTCCCTTCAGATTCCCATTTCCCTTTCTTTTAGTGTGTACAGATCATCTCTTCCCCTGTTCATTCACTTTATCCAGCACATTGCATCTGGAACTCTAGGTTTCAACGCTCTCATGTAATACAAGAAATGTAAAGAAAAGCAATTCTAGTTCTACATTGTGCATGATGTGCTTCTTCACCAGCACAGGAAAGGAAGGAGGTGCTAATCTCTGCATTCACCTGAATGACCAAAACTGAAAATTCTGGTCAGTCGAGCCACAGAAGTAAAAAACAATTGCTTAGGTGTAAGACTAAAGAAGAATACAAGAAAAGGACTGGCTTACATGGCTTCCTACAGCACCATGGAAACAGCTCAGTGAATTAGAGGATAATTTCTGCCTTTATTGCCCTGCATCAAGAAATAGTGTCTTCAAGCATGGCTCTAAGGTTATATCCAAACTTGTACATTTGTCTGGTCCACAATCTATCCTTTCCACAAAACTTTTAGTTACTAATTGTTGAAAGATTTCTCCTCCCCTTTAACTAATTTAGCTTTGTTTGCTGCCATTATATACTTAATACTCCCTCTCAGCTACAAAATTATTGCCTCCAGACAAAGACATCTCCGGCACGGGTTGCACTCCCAGTGTAGGAAAGCACTGTGAACAGCACAGGCATTTCCAAGTCAGTGCTCACCACTAACAAAGACCCAGCCAGTCAATATACAGCTGTTTCTAACAAACATAGGACTCTGTGCTCTGTAAAGCAGGTTAGAACAGCTACTGGGAACTACAAAAGCTGCACCTTTATAATCTTTGTAAGAGCATGATTTAGAAAGGTCCTTCTGGTCACAAAGCCAACTGAGAGTTTAAGAGCCCAAATATCCTTCAGCTTGTAGACACATCTAGAAATTCCACAATAATGGCAACACTTTCTTTTCTTTACAGGAAATCTTTTATTCCCTCCATCATGGAGCATTACCTGTACTACGTCTAGGACAACAACCAACATTATTTCCATTCACAACTTCCCTCAGACAGCAGGGACACCTCCATACTTGATTGACACAAAAAGATTGTACTGTGTCCTGCATACCTGACATAAGAATAGCTTCAATGTTCCCACTAGTTTTTCCTTGCTAAAGAAAAGGTCTAGCAAAATTTTATGGCCACAGCCTATAGAGGGAATAATGGGAAGCACTGATTTTTTTATTATAACACAAAAGATGGGAGACGCAGGTACAAAGTGATCCTGTCTTTTCCTTCCAATATCCATGGGAAAATCAACAAATCCTATTAGCAGGGCTCTTGCAGTCTGTCAGCTTAACAGAATTACAGAATAATAGGGGTAGAAAAGACCATGTTGCCATGCACTTCATCCATTAAAAACTGAAATTGAGCCATGGGCTTGCATAGCAGAATTATATCAGAAAAACACATTCAAGATTCAAAACCATCTGAGAACTCAAGAAAATATCAATTTTCCATATTAAGAGCAAAACTCTCTCTTTCCTTTTCATTATTATTAATGCTTTTTTTTTTATTGTTAGTCTTACTATCATATTTTATTTTCAGTTATTAAACTGTTCTTATCTCAACCCACAAGTTTCTGATTCTCCTCCCCATCTCACCTAACAGGGTCAGAGGGAGTGAGAGAGCAATTGCATGGTACAAACTTTGTGCCAGAGCTTAAAAGAATAGAAGGAAAGAGAGGTGAGGAGAGGTGAAGTGAGGTGGTGTGAGCATAGGCAAGACAAGGCAAGGCAAGGCAAGTGAACAAGCCAAGGGGACAGCAACTTTACCACACAATTGTCCCCTAGAGAAAACAAAAACCCCAAAACAACATCAGCATGCTTACTTCAGAGGCTTTTTAAAAGTATACACAATTTTTGAGAGGAGAAAATGGGTTGAGGAAAATACAGATGATAAGAAAAATAACACTGATCTGCAGAGAATCCGTTGGAAGAATAAGCAGAAAAGAACCAACATTTCAGACTGTACTTCGTACTTTCAAGCTCTACCTTTAACCTATAGATTGGATAGGTGTGTCAGTTTTGGTTATCTGAATGAAAATACAGAGCCAAACAATGGTATCTTGGATAGAAAAGTTTCTACACAGCATTATTGGCAAGTATTATAATCAATAATTCATTGATAAAAACTAATTTCTGCAAAATGTACACTATAGAAAACAGAAGATTGCATTTGTAGACTAACAGATTTTGAACACTCACGTGAATGACATTAAAAATTGCAGGCTAATTTCATAATGCACTAATTTTAAATCAATGAGTGAGCAGGGACTTAATTTACATGCCAAAAAGCTGTAGAGCCTAACCTCCAGCAACTGCATTCTCCTAACATGATGTAGAATTTTCCATATGTCATATGCCTTCAAGCAAATCACAATGAACCTCCACCTAAGCCTTTATCTTTTTCATTCAAAGAGTGCTTCTTGCTTAACTATATCAGAGTATTCAGGGGAAAATGAAGATTTTTGTTAACCTTTGCATTCCCCTCCGTAAAAACATTTAATAAATTATATGGAAATAGATTATGGGGTATTATTTGGAGTGTATCATAGTGTCTCCCTTCAAAATATGAGCTGAGTTACTTTTCTCATCCAGTTTTCTGATCACCCTAATGGGAATTACTCATCCTACATTTAGAAAATATAGGTTATGTTCTTTTTGTATCTGAGTATCTGCAACAATCAGTGAAGAAGGGTGCAAAATATTCAGGGAAATGACTGCAGAGTGGGGAAAAAAACCCAAAATCAACCTAGTTGCCAAGCATTAAACACCTGGTTTGGGTAGGATTCAGTAGTAAACTCCTGAGCTCAAGTCCTGGCTCTTTTCCAGGCCAGGAAAAATTGAGATCTGCATTCTCCTACACTCCATCGGAAAGGCCTCTAATTATTTAATCACTCACTGTACGTCTGTTTCAAGTTCAAGAAATTCTCCTGGCTCCTGAGTAGAAAACTGCTCTTTAAAAGGCTATTAGAAACTCACACGTTTCAAATGAGACAATCACTTTACAGCTTATCTAAAAAAAAGAAAAAACAACAGCAAATTACCTATGCTCCTCAACCAGCTCCCACCACCCAGCAGCCCTTCTGCTCAAGAGGCTGCCACACTTTTTGCAGGCTCATCTCATGTTGACCGTAGTCTGAGTGAGGTTCAGGTAACTTTCTTTGGTCCAGTTTATTTGTTTGTTTCAAACTAGCCCTGGAAAAGATGTAGTCAAACAACATGCAGGCAATCCATCCTTCGAAAACTATTTGTCAGGTAATCTATACATGGATTCTGTGTTAAAACCCCCTGAATTTCCACCAGAAAGTGAGATCCCTAGCCATTTTCAATACCTTGTCTATAGAGATATACAAAAGCTATGTAGTAAAACTAAGATTAATACAAGTATTTCACCAAAGATGGAACTACATCTGCACTCGACAAATACCAGTGCAAGATGCCTTTTAAGTCTCAAAGCTACTTCCACTGGCAATCCCAGAAATTTAGAACTGACTGTTTAAGAAATCAAAATACTTTCTTTAAACAGCAACAGGATCTTAAGCCCTACCTAAATCATGCCTCAACGCAGAAGAACTTACACCTCTTTGCTGCAGGCAGAAGAAGATCATTAAATGGCACCAAGTCAGAGTGCTGTTCAGTTGTGTACAGAAGGAACACCACCTGGAAGCCCCTATCTTCCAGCTCCCCTAGGAGAGCCCATAACATTTGTGGCTGATGCAAATTTGCAGTAAGAAAACAGGCACTTAAGGATACGGTAAAGAGAGAAATATAAGGAAAGTCCAGATAGCATGAAAGTCCTTTCCATCCACTTAGTGCTAATACCTGCTTAAAAATATATGCTGAATGTGCTACCAGACACTTATCTGTCTTATCTTGTCCTCGGCTCCATCAGGCACAGCATCACCAGGCCAGTTGAGGGTGGTGTTTCTCATGCTCTGCTCTGCACTGGGGCAGCCTCAGCTCAAGTCCTGTGTGCAGTTTGGGGCATCACAATGTAAGAAAAATATTAAACTGTTAGAGAGTGCCCAAAGGAGGAACACAGGGATGTTGAAGGGCCTTGAGAGGAAGCCGTATGAGGAGTGTCTGAGGGCACTTGGTCTGTTCAGCCTGGAGAAGAGGACACTGAGGGGAGACCTCATTGAGGGAGACCTCCCCCTTCCTGATGAGGGGAAGCGCAGGAGAAGACACTGAT
>VZTA01025265.1:0-10195 GCA_013398855.1 Mohoua ochrocephala | reverse complement strand
AGTAATGAAATGTACTACTGACCACCCATTTCTCCCACTGTCCACAATCAAGAAATCAGAAACAAACTTATGGCTTAGGAAAAAAATCTAGGGCAGAATATTTCTCAGTGTTTCATATATACACATATTCATAAAATATATGAAATTATAGAAATTACTTCTATCATTTCACAATCCTGTTTAGAGGTAATAAAAATGTATGAATACCTTAGTGCAAAACTGTCATTCAATATTTAGAAATTTAAAAAATAAATCATTGAAGTACATAATGGGTTTTCATGTAATGTGAGAGAAATTTAGTTGTCTAGGTCTATTGTTAAGTTTTAAAAAGAACAGGGATTATCATTTGAAGGCTTATTTTCAAGAAGTGGATGTAGTTCAGGTGCTTTGAGTGGGCAACTTGATGAATTGTGTTTAATGTTCTGATTGTCACAATTTCCCTCTAAAACACGTAACCACAGTGAACCCACTGGGATTGTCCTCACTTAGAACAGAACTACAAAGCTGAAATGTTGTGAAATTTAAGTCTGGAGTCCTGGAAGCCCCTAAAGAGACTTCTTCAGCTATCCAGGGATTTCCAGTCTCATCCATCTGGAACAGGAAGCCTCTTGCAAGCAGCTTCCTGCTTGTCTTAGTGGAATGGTAAGACAGAGTAAAAACAGTTTCCATAAGAAGAAACTTGGGACAACCTGGTAAATACCTTGTGTGCCTACACAAGAGACAATTAGGGAAGAGCTGCTCAGTGAAAGGACAGATGGTGACACAGATTTCCATAGGAAGCTGAAGGAAAAGGCATGAGGAATGCCAAGTCTGTGCAAGTAAATTAAATATACCTTGCAAAACATTCTGGTTCTAAGGGAAAAAGTTGTGGAATTGCTCACATCATGGCTACCAAATTGATTTAGTCTTTAAAGCAGGCAATATTTCCTTTGTGGCTTCCTGTAGTTTCCAGCCTTAAACAGGTCCTGTGGTATTGTTTAATTGAGTTTTGATTGTTCCTGTAACTGTAAAGGGGAAGAGATGGGAAAACGGGTGAGTACAAGCATGATGGACATGACATTTTAATTATAGATGTCAATGGCCTTTCTGGAATTCAGACATTTTATATTTTTTTTCTAACATAATGAAGTTAGGTGATGTCATTAAATAATACTTATTATGTTGTCATTATCTTCTAGATCTCAATGCATTTATTTGGGCTGTCGAATTTGAACGAGCTGTTTCAGTAATGTAATTCCGTAATAGCCTAAAACCTGCAATTGCTTGTGTTGCAAATCATGGAGTGTTTGGAAATTGTTAATTAATAATCCTGCCCATTTAGCTCTCCATTGTCTTTTATTTTTACAGGCTAGAAATTCTCAAAGGTAGAAGAGAATCAATTTCTCCTTCTAGAGCTTTATCCTGAATTTTAGAGAGGATTTGGCACTTTGAAAGACTTATTTCAGGAAAGTATCCTTGGACACACGTCTGTTCTTCTGAAATTGTATTTTACACAGGCATAGAAACAGCATCAGGTAAAGGCAAAATTCCTTTATTCCCTTAACAAAAGAAACATAGTTTCCTTGCTAGTCTTAATTAACTCAAAGGGGAAATAATGGTATGATTTCCTCTTTCCTTAGAAGTTAATTTTCACACCTTTCTGGTAGAGTAATTAAATACGTGTCTTTTTAAATTCATGACTTTAAAATAAAATCATCAGATTGGTTTCTTAATAATCTGGTGTTCCCTGAGTCTCAGGCTGATATTTTTCACGCAATTCTAACAGCTTGGTATGCACTGAATGAAGTGCTTTCAGTGATTTGACACTCCTAAACTGTAAAGAAGATGAAAAATCGAAATAATATAAATTATTTTAGCTTTTTACTAATAGAACATGCCCACCCCATCATTTCACTTTATAGGCTGCATAGTATCTATATATAGATAGATATATATACACTTCTATGAATGTATAAATAAATATAAAATTAATGTAATTTCCTCAGAAAAATTGATTGTGTTTTATCCCCAACAGGCTAAAAAATGAGTAAACTAATCTTAATTCAGAGAGATTAGGGTTTCTTTTCTCATTCTTATTTTGGCAAGTTGGAGATTAAAGTATATGGAGTGAATGCTTTTTTTTTTGCCTGTTTTTTTTTAGGTTCCCTTGGTTCTTAGCAAGTTGGAGTAAGATCAGAATAGCCATACTTTATTTGCTTACTTGTTTCTAAAATTGAGACAATAGTTTTTAAAGAGTAAACTAAGATTTTTCTGCTCCCCTGTTTCTCACATTTGATTATTTTAAATTCTATACTGTATAAAATAGGTACAAACGGTTGCTGGTCTGTTCAATATCTGTAAGTGGCTGTCAACACTTGTTCATAAAACCTGAATTTGTGTTGGCAGTTTTTGATTAGATTCAATGAGAGCATGCATGCTGTTGAAGTAGATTTCAGTGTGTAATTTCAAAGTTAGATCAGCAGTCAGCCCTTTGGAGAATCCCTCTCACAGCAGAGATCATCTGCTTTCATCAGCTCACTAGGCAAATATAACTGCTAGAATCAAATTTCTACAGAGGCTGTGATCTTCACAGTATCTGGAATTCGTTCCCATGAATATCACCTGCTTAAAATTAAGTATTTGCCAGTTTTGTCTCTTGTGGAGTAAGAAATGCATTTGTAGGATGTTCCTACAAAATGAACAAGCACACATAAGAAAACAACTGACATGAAATAGTGTGTTCATTTGTGCAAAGGTTGAAGAAATTGTAAGGTATTCACCCAGCCTTTCTTTTTGCTGAATATTAATTACACTTTTAAAAATTTTTTTTAGAGCGAAGCATCCTGTCTGCTCCGGGTAAAGTTGTATCTTAAATGGATTCACAAAGTCTGGGGCCAGAAATCATCGACTCATCTATTCTTGTCTTCCTGTGTTTTTGTGCATCTCTTGTTCTTCTCTAAGTTGAACGAAGAAAATTGCAAATCTGGGTGAAGTGAGCCTTTCAGAGACATTAAATTTTGAGCCGGGAACACCTGGAGGAGGAGACTCTCTGACTCCAGTTTTGGATTGAACACCAGCTTCTGAAAAAATGTTTCTGGAAAGACACACATGTAAGATTTTTGAAACGGCATTCTTGAATTGTCACTTTGTTGAGGCTCTTGTAGCATTTTCTACCACGTTTGCAGGAAGTGGTATCCGATTAGGAATCCAATTGTTATTTCCTGTGTGTGGTACCATTTCTTTGTGAGCAATGAAATAGAAAGGAATGTGATCCTCCAGTGCAAACAGAATATTTGCACTTGGTGTCTGACTCAGGAACTTAAACCATCAGCACAGCATCTGAGACCTGACTTGAAAGACATCCAAGCTATAATTTCCTGTACTAGAAAATTAGATATGCCACCTGTATGTGGCTATTCAAACACTTTAATGGGTTTACCAAGATGTTATTCAAAGCCTGAAGTTATTCTTGATTTATCTTGATGTGAAGTTCATCACCTTTTAAGCAGTATGTGCCTCCTGTATGATTTATATCAGTATTCTGCTGCCTTTGTCAGATTAATGCTTCACCTTCCTCTTTTTTTCCATCATATCAAGTAGCTATAGATTCAAAAAGAATCCTTTACATTGCAGTGTTTATGTTAGAGAACATTTGTTTGTTTTCCTGAAAAGCAAATAAATCCATATGCAGATTTTAGTGTACTTTTAAAAATTCTGAGGTCAACTACAAGCAAGCTAGATATAAAATACCAAAAGTGTCTTCCTATAAAAAAAATCCCAAACATGCAGCCTTACTGGGAGAAAGAAGGATTCAGATTCAGGAAGGAAATATTGCAATCAAATTCATTTCTTTTTGCAGTTGTGTCACTCTGGACCTCTCTGAAACATGGTGGTGAATTTAAAGGAAATAATTTACACATTGGAAATCAGATTGAAGGAAGCACTTCGCCATAAAGGTAACCATAACTCCCCACAGTTGCTCAAGAATAAACCTCACAGATTCTTTCTATAGGTTCTTGATCTTGCTGCTTGCTCAGAAAATCACAAATTTTAGCTTGATGCGCTTTTCTTCTTAAAATAAAATTACAGAAAACCGACATTGTCTCAGACCACAATTTAATAATTGCCATAATAAATATCCAGTTTTGGTTTGGTGTTTATCAGAGGGTGTTTATTGATCTCTTGTGATCCACTCTAGTCTATTCTTTTTTTATGCATCTTTTATGCTCCAGATACCCTTACATGATAGTATCAAAGCACGTCCCTTTGTTAATGAGCTTCCAGTTAAGAGAAAATTTACAGATTTAACGGAAACCTTGTTAAATTGTAAGGAAAGAATAAAAGTGCTACCGCAAGAAGCAAAAGTGCAAACCTTCCCACCTCCCTGCAAGGAACCCCAACACACCAGGTGTCTGATACAGTGACCAAGTTACCATTAAACAGTTGCCCCAATTATTCCTCTGTGGCTCTGATAACCACAGAAAAGTTATTAACCTCCAGTGACTTTTCAAGAAGTGCACATAGTTCTAATTAAACAAATATTTCATTTTCCAAGTTCTTGTCAAGAGAAGACACAGTTCACAACAATCATTGGGTTTAATTGTCTCATCCATGATTTCTACACTGAGCAGCATTAACAAGTAGATAATTTCTGCTTTTTTGTTCCTTTTTTTGTACAATGGTTTCTAAACCATAAAAAGGGACGCCCTCACTGTGCACAACCATGTCGAGCAGAAGATTCTCTTTGTCCAGCTTCTCTAAAACAGTTTCCCATCTATGCCAATTATCTTTAAAGCTGTTTGAGAAGTCCTTGGAAGTCAGGGAAACTTCTTGCTTTCCTCCCAAAGTGATTTTCTTAAACATTTGCATCCTCTGGGTAATACTTGAAACCTTAGGGAAAATTTTACTTAAATAGTTGCAATAATTCAGCTTTGAGCAGGATAGGATTTATTTTCCATTCATATTTCTTTTGTTCCAAAGTGTTATTTCTGTCTCCTTTGTCTTTTTTTTTTTTTCCCAATTTATTTGTAATAAAAAGGATCACATTTTTAACACGTCTATCCTTACCGTATTCCTGCGGGCTGTTTGAACTTATCCAAATCTACTTGATTTAAATTGATTTAAAGACAGGCTGTGGTAAGACACTCCATTGCAATGGTGCTCTTCCTTGAACCTTGAAAAGCCATTTAGTAAACCTAATATGTGTGCTAATGAGAAATTAAGGATAAAGGAAAGAAGGAATTCCATGAAAGGGTTACCTAGAACATGGCAGCTCACACTGCACACACTTAGATAATTATCTTATTACCCCCCTAGAAAGGTTTGAGTGACCTTGATTGTTTGTTAGCAGGAAAGATAAACACACAGTATTTTGTTATTTTGTACTGTTCGTGGTTAAAAATACCACTTAATGTTAAATTTCTATAATATAAACTTGGTAATGGGATAATGCTTGCTGAGAAAGGTTTCGCCAACTGATTTCAGTAGCTAATAAGAATTAAATTTTAATGCACTAATTAATGTGGCAAAGAGCAACTCAGCAAGTAAATAGGGAAAGTAGAGAAAATGTAGAGGTTTTGTGTTGTTGGAGAATCTCCTACGTGATGTTTCTGAATACCAGCCCTCACACTTCTGCTAGCTGGCTTAGCAAAACAATATTAATAAGTGAATAAAAAAAAGAAACCTTAGAATGAATCCAAGATTATTTTCTTATGATTTGTGCATGGCCAATTTTTGTTTATCCTCACTAAGCTAAATGTGCCCGTTTGCTTTTTATTTAGTAAAATTTTACTGTTCCATAAAAATTTTGAGTTACAATATATACATGAGGCTGTTTTTCTCTAATAATTTAGTCTTTAACTAAATATGGTCCTCCTCAGGGAAAAGTCCTGGTAGACACTGATGTTCACCCTGGTTGTCTCTGAGAAGAGACTGTGCAAGAGGAAAACGTTCAAAATTGGGTAACACCGTACTCAGAGCTTCCTCAGAGTAAGTAAAGAGCAAGTACAGAAACACTGCTGCCACAAAGCCTGCCGTTAAATTTGAGCAGACTTTCATAACTCCTGGGTCTTATGTGTTACAAATATTTTTTAACTTTCTTTGACAATTCAGTAAACTTAGAAAAAACCCCAAAAAGCTTTAAGCTTTCAGTCAGCAAAATCTCCCTTTGATTATTTATATTTGAAGAAAGCTCTCTGAATCTTAAAAATTGCCTTATGATGGCTACGTCTCAAAAAAAATACATGTGTAGGAGGCACAGAGGTGCAATAGCTTACATGCCTAATGCTGTGCTGTCAAGTGAATATTATCAAGAACAACCCTTTAGCCATTTAGAGGGGGAGGAAATGCTTCAAAGGCAGGCTAATGGCTGTCAGGCTGTGTGCAATATTAGTCAGAATATGAAACTGCAGCAGTAGTCACGGTGTTACTTACCAGCATGTAAGCAGGGTAACTTCCCCTCAGTAACCTGGGGAATGAATTATGTCCCTTTTCCACCTCCCTGCCCCCACTGGCCCCAGCTCCTGTGGGTGACAGCGTGTGTGAGTATGAAAAACCTACAATTCAGGTTCAAAATTCTTTCCACGTATCTTACAAGAGGATATGCATTTGATAAACTCCTACAAGAAGTGTTTGGATTTTTGTTTATCCTGGTGGTTTTTTTTTCCTTTTGTCCCCACTTTAGCAGCTTTATCTGTGCCAGGGCTGCACAGTCTGGTAGATTGATTATCTCCACGACACAGCAGCACATCTGCTCAATCCCTTTCTCTTAATTTCAGCTCAAATGAGCGAGAAAAACACTTTAATTCCAGCAGTAATCTAGTTTTAATTGAGAATGGCTGACTTGTGGCAAAGTTTGTTTTTCATCCTCTCTTATGATCCTCCTCATGCTCTATTCTTACTCTCTCCCATGAAGATTTATGAGGGGCTTTGGTGTCTGCCTGGCTCGACCACGCTCCATCACCTGTTGAAGGCAGTGCCGTCTGATAGGGCATGATGTATGTTTGTATTGAGAACCCAGCAGCTGCACTCAGACAGATAAAAAAGGTGGAGAAGAGTAAGTTTTAGCTAAGAATCAATATGGAAATGCAAGGGGAAGGAAAAAAACCCCCTTATTACTGCTTTTGTGTGCCTAATAGCTCCCTTGCTTTGTCCTTACTTTAACTCCTGAGAAGTTCTGCTGTGAGGTGTTAGCAGTGATGCATATCTCTGACTGTACTGATTCTATGAGAATCTTGAATATTTCCCTTCCCCCTTGACCCAGTGCATTTGGGAGAGCTTGTTCAACTGGTTGGTGTAGAAAGGAGCTCTTTTTCTCCACCGGTGGGTGATTTTCCAAACTCTATTCAGGAGTTTTCTTGCAGTAAGTTTCATTTATTATGGATCAGTTATGGTTCTGAGGTGACAAAACGAATGATAAATAAGTTAAAAATAAAATATTTCTGCAGTTGAGCCCTGGTTTCTCAGCAGATTGTCTGAGGTGTGAGGGAGGTACGACTTGGATGCAGGAGGGCTTGAGTACAAACCTCACTTAACCAGATTTGAGAGAGACGTTGCTATTAATAATAGTATTAAAAAGTGCTGATTTATTAGCTTATTTTTGTAGGCTTAGTCACAGACCGAAAACTCGCAGTATGTGAGAGGTCTATTAAAACACAATACTAGGAAGTTCTTAAGAGAACTATCTCAACCAATTTTCGTCCCATTCAAGGACCAGAACTGGAAAATATATGCAAAGAGACAGGTGGAGACCTACAAAAAGTCAGCGAGACAGCCTTTTTGAGAATTAGAGATGATGGTCTTAAAAGCTGCATCCCTCACTGTTTAAACACACTTTTAAAAAAAGGGCTTTAATCTAAAGGAGCTTGATGTTTCTGGAGTACTTGAGAAAATACTTGGGAGGAAGAAGAAGAGAAGAAATTTTAGAACAGTCTGTCTCACTTGGGCATTGAAATCTGTTATCAAGATTAGGTTTCAGGCCATAATCACTATCTCAAGAGAAAATAAGCAGTAAAGAACCTTTAATATCAGAGCAGGTAAAAATATGTTAGTTTAGACATGGAGAGCAGGTTCACCAGTAGAAACTGAACTGAGAAATAAAACTGAAATTCCAAACAGCAGCAGAAGATATTCGATCAACTTAAAAGCAAAGGGAAATGAGATGGTAATTGAAATGGCACAGGAATTATCTGCTTGATAGAGTCTATTTGGATTTCCAAAAAGACTTTACACAGAGCCCCTGATCAAAGACTTTAGGAAAACTAAGAAGCCTCGGTGTAAGAAAAAAGGTCCATGAATAGATGGGTAAATGCTAAAAAAGTAAGAAACAAAGTGCAGAGGGAAATAGCCAGTTATTTCAGCAGAGAAAGGTCATCTGAGTTCTGCACAGCTCTGCACTGGAAGATTTTTATACTCTTAATAAATTACCTGCAAAAAGGAGAGGAACAGTGAAGAAACAAAATTTTGTGGTGGTACTAAGTTAGCTGGAGATGTGAAGACAGGGCAGAGGATGAAACATTATAGGAAAACCTTATAAAACTGTGACTGGTAATAAAGTGTCTGGTACTTCCATGCACATAAATAAAAAGCACTGTGAATGGTGACAAAGACACCTGATTGCACATACAAAAACAGAGTTGTTATCGTTTGGTAGCAGTATTTTGGGATTATGACAGATAGCTCCATGAGAATACTAAAACAATGATGAGGGGAAAAACAAATCTAGTGCTAAGTTATTAGCAGAGGAATGGAGAACAAACCATCATCCCTTGACATTACAGAAATAGGATGGGCCATTGACTTGGAGCCTCTTGTCTCAAAAAGAGCACAGAAGAACATGGACAGTTTTAAAAGCTGGTGACAAGAATGATTAAATGTTCCTTTTCAGGCAGTGGCTGAGCAGCCTAGGACTCTCCAACCTGAAAAATTAACAAATGCAGAGAGATTTGTCCTGTCCATAATACTTTGTGTGGCACCGAAGAAGTCGTGTGTGATTTGACCATTTTGTCCGCTCCAAGTGCCATCTGACCCAGTGTGCTCCTGACAGGAGCCAATAGGAGAAAATTCGGGAAGACCATATGAATAAGCCAAACATATTGAGGTTATTGTTGCAGTCTCCAGAGAACTGTGGCTGCAAATCTGGAGCCAGAGCTGACATCTGTGCAGTTCAAAGCACTGTAGGAGATAAGTGAGGGTAGAAGGAAGTGAGGAAACAAACTTTCTCACTTGAATAATTTTAAAGAATAAGATGAACAAATCCCTTTGTTCCTATAGATTCCATATTTTAATTTTTTAAAAAAATTGCATAATTTAGTAAAATTAAACTACTGAACCTGCAGCATGTATAACTTGGTTCAGAGTAATGAGAACTTTTTACTTCATAGCCCAGACAAGAATTTACTCTATGGCAAGAATGTGAAGGAGGAAAAAGCATTGCAGAACTTTGGCTGAGTTTGGTGATATCCTTCAGAGCCTTCAAATTGTTTGGTTCTTTCGGGGCAAATGTGAAGGTTTCTTTTTGCAAAACCAGCTTTTCTATGGAATGGCAGCCTTTTGTCTTCATGAGATAAATTTCTGCAGCCAATACAACAGATCTTTCCTTCTTTCTGGCCCTCACTTTGACCCAGACTTAATCAAGATGCACTTTGGGGAATATTGGTTTACTTAAGTCAACAAACACAATAAATGCAAAAAATCCTGAATATATTGCGTGGCCCCTAGAATTTATGTTTTAATGACTTTATGAATGATGTTATGAGGAAATCAGTGTTCTGAATTTCCAATAAACTGGAAAAACCTGTGTGGGGACTGCTAAATTTATCTTCAGAAAAACAAAAATTCACCACAGCTTTTCCACAGCTACCTTACCTGTCTTTTTTTTCACATGGAAAATATGCATATTGAATTTATTGTAATTTTATTATGAACCTAAAATGTGGCTGCAGGCTGAATGGCTCCATTTATACATCCACAATTCATATAAGTAACCACATATCCCCATTCTACTTAGAAGCACAAATCTCAAACTCCCAAATGCTTTTGGTTTAGAAATGCATACTTTAATATTCTTTTGAGCAAATAAAACTTCATTTCAAAAGGGTGAAAATACATGTACTGTAAAAATATGAGGTGAAATCTTGTACATTTGTAATGTTCTTCACATGCACAAAGACCTGAAAGAAAAGAGGATATAAATGGAGAGGCTAATTTCTAATTTAAA
>VZTA01025228.1:635349-702265 GCA_013398855.1 Mohoua ochrocephala | reverse complement strand
CAGGCGCTGCCTCTCCCAGAGGAAAGCCGGGACAGAGGGGCGTCCGTGGAGC
This sequence comes from Mohoua ochrocephala, assembly GCA_013398855.1. NCBI lineage: Eukaryota > Metazoa > Chordata > Aves > Passeriformes > Acanthizidae > Mohoua > Mohoua ochrocephala. The sequence continues at coordinate 702,213 of VZTA01025228.1, read as the reverse complement.
GGCAGCGGGAGTGAGCTGTCCCCAGGGAATGGCCACAGCCCCGAGGCTGCCAGAGCTCCAGGAGCGTTTGAACAACGCTCTCAGGCACTGGGTGGGAGTGTTAGGGTGTCTGTGCAGGGCCAGGAGCTGGACTGGATGATCCCTGCGGGTCCCTCCAGCTCAGAACATTCTGTGGTTCTGTGTTTAGAGTCCCTTTCAGCTGCTCTCAGCATCCTCAGCAGAGTGAGATAACGTTATTCTAGTGAAGTCACATTTCAGGTAGGCTGGTTTTGGAGCGTTCTGACAGAAAGTTCCCCTGGTGTTCCAGCTGGCGAGGTGCACGGGGAGGCAGAAGGCAAAGAACAAGCCCTTAGCTTGGGTAGACACAACAGCTTTGTGCTATGTGGCAGTGACCTGCTTGGTCAGCTTCTCGAGTGGCTGAGTCTGGCTCACATATTGAACTGCAGCACATTACCAGGAGTAGCTAAAACCTGTCATTTCGTGCCTCTGTTCAGGGTGTGGTATCACTTTACAATGGGTTAATCAAGTTTCCGAGGCTCTTCAACTCAAAAACACAGACCGAGTCTACTGATGAGTTTTCTTTCCTGCCTGCTGGTGTTCTAGCTTTGGGAGTACATGTGCTAATCTGGCTTTCCCTGCTTTTTTAGATCCATAAAAATGGGGAACACGAGCAGCGAGCGAGCAGGGCTGGAGCGCCATGGGCACAAGGCCTCCCGAGGGGACAGCTCAGGAGGAGCCATCAGTACCAAAGAGGGTGACAGACCAAAAATCTTAATGGACAGTCCTGAAGATGCAGACTTGTTCCATTCAGAGGAAATGAAGGTATTGCTGGTTCATTCTTCCAGCACTGCTTGCTTGGAATGCTGTGGGGCTGTTTGCAACCTGCAGGGATCCTGTCACTGAGTTTACACAAAGCTGACCATCCCCCTTCCTTCCCATGCCAAGGAGAGAGTGAATTGATGTTTAAGCAGGTATAACTGGGAGGGAGGGGCATTACTTTGCCTTCCACTCTTCCTGCAAATTTGGAAGGCTTTAACACCTTTGCAGAATTTGTGCAAATGAACTTGCGAACAGCAACTAGAAATGCAGCTTATGTTCTGCATCTGACAAAAGCTACTCGTCAGACTTAGACAACCTGTGTCACACTGAAGGCTTTTTTTGCCCTCAGGCACGATTCTCTAAGTCTGCCAGGAAAGAAACCTTTTTTGATTGAGACATTGTGCTTGTAGGCTCCATTGGAGAAAGAAGAATTTCTAGCTTGGCAGCAGGATCTGGAAGTGAATGACAAAACCCCCACTCAAGCTCGGCCAACAGTCTTTCGCTGGACTGGAGGAGGGAAAGAAGTTTATTTATCAGGGTCCTTCAACAACTGGAGTAAAATTCCTCTGACAAGGAGGTAATGAAGTGCTGCTGCAGTGATGTTCCCCATGGACTGGGAATGCTCCATGTCACAAGGAAGGTGGTCACTTGAGAGACGGGATTGTGCTTAATTTACCACTGTCCTGCTTCTCTCCTCAAGCCCTTGATGACAATCTGACTTTTCCATTCTTGGGTGGCACAGGATGGAAGTTGAGCTGTGTCAGTTCACTGGACACAACACACAGATAAACCCAAAACAGTCCCTGTTGTGCAGTCTGTGCCTGGAGCGAGGCTGGGGTATGGATAGGGGAGCTGGTTCTAAGCACAGTGTCTCTGATGACACATCCTTGCCATGTCAGTGGCTTTTGCCCAGCTCAAAAGGTCCAGAGACTGTGGCCATTTGGAGCAGCATCAACTGTTTCTCAGCTTTTTTGAGATGCTTGTAAAGCCTTCTGAAGAATCAGGGAGTTCACAGCCCAGAAATATGGAAATTGCCAAGCAGCAGCTATTCAGACCCAAAGTAACCCAGAAGTATCTAGTTGCTGCCTTTATCTGCTCATTGTTGATTTATTTCAAGGGCATTTGAGAAATGCAATTGATGATGGCAAATACTGAAAGGCAAAGGAAATAAGAGGAAGCTGATCTTGTTCCATCAGCAGATAAGTGAGGTCTCGTGTGCTAACAAGTAACATAAAGATGTGAGGGTGACTTTACAAAAGCTCAGTGCCAGTTATGGGATGTCAGGAATGTGCAGGGAGTCACTGTCACAGAGGAAATTATCATGAGCTTTAATCATAATTTGATTCTTTACCTTTAGATTGCATCAGAGATTCGCTGAATGTGCCTTTTGAAGGTTTTGCACGTTGAGGAGGCTTGTGCTCTGTGTCACAGTGTATGTCACAGTTTATAGACCAAGGTGCTTTTCAGAACATTGCAGGGCTGATTGTTTGTCTTAAATTCCAGTCACAATAACTTTGTGGCAATCCTGGACCTGCCAGAAGGAGAGCATCAGTACAAGTTCTTTGTGGATGGGCAGTGGACACATGATCCTGCAGAGGTAACATTTGCTTTGAGTCACTGTTATTGACTGAGGCATCTGAAGAGAAAGTGGCTGTTCAAGCTGGTGAGAGAGAGAGGTTTCTGATCCCTGCTGGCCTGGGTGGCAGCATCAGGCTGAGCTCAGAGGGCAGGAGATGCAATGAGGGACAGGATCTCTTGGCCACTGGTTTATAAGTGATGCCAAGCTTTTCTTGTCTAGTGCTAAACTGCCTTTTAGAGCACTGCATTGCTGGCAGCCCAGAGCTCGCTGTGCTGTCCTGGCTCTCTGTGCCAAGGTGTTGCTATTGCTGCTGTAGATCTTTTCATAGTCCAGTAATTGTGCCAAAATCTGCCAGGCCTGTTCTTCCTCCTCTGCTATAAAATGGGCTTTAACCCCAGCCTGCCCAGCAGTTCCCCACGTGCTTGAGAACTCAGTATCCAGACCTGGTGTCACAGGTAACTCCAGCCCAGACCTGACCCTCGCCTTGTCTGTAGCCCTGTGGACTTGGCAGCTTCAACTGGCATTTTCCCCTCCTAGTCCTTAAAATCCTGCACTTCCTCTTAACCTAACACTCACTGAGCTGTTTTCAGATCTGGTTCTGTCATATTTCAAAAGCAATATACCTCATTCTTGGTAATGCTGATTGTGTAGTTCTGAGAATCTATTAGTCCCACAGGCTTTTTTTATTCTGATTTTTTATCTTGTCTCTTGCCAGCCAGTAGTAACCAGCCAGCTGGGTACTGTCAACAACATCATCCAGGTGAAGAAAACTGACTTTGAAGTGTTCGATGCTTTGATGGTGGACTCCCAGAAATGTTCAGACATGTCTGGTATGAGCTTACTGGTAACTTGATATCACACTTTTTAGAGCTGATAAAAATTTCATTTTCCTTTTTGTCTGGAGTTAAAGCTCCAGTAGAGATTAATCTCCACCTGTGTCAGGCCCTGTGGATGTGTGCAGGAATCACAAATGCCCAAAGGAAGAATGTGGAATGCGCAGAGGAGGAAACCTCTGACAAGGCCACACAGATCTGATGAGGAGGAAGTCATGGGTGCTTAATAACTGTTTGTTCGTGCCTGCTATGTGCAATGTCTGGGTTTAGGGCAGTCATGAGTGGATCAGTCTCTGCCTTACCACATCAAACCAACGTTGACAGCCTACACTGCTCCTAATTCAGTGGTCCTCTGCTAAGGAGATGGCTGAGGGGGTCAGGAGTTGCACTTTAAGAGGGAGAAAATAGGTGTATCTCAGTGCTAACACTGAGGCTCAGGAGTATATAATATCCTCACAGTGTAGTATAAATTATCTATATCTTAGAATAATACAAAAATGCAATTTTTCCTTGAAGTTTCAAGTTCTAGTGTAACAGAGGAGAGGTGGGGTTTAGCTTGAGCTATGTCTGAGGTCAGCCTTGCCCTGTTTGTTATTGAGCTCTGTAGGGATGGAGTCCACGGCTGAAATACTGCTTTACATCCTCCAGAAGACCTTTGAACCTGAGGCAGGAGGTGTGTTTGGGTGGGTGTTGCTCTTTGCCCTGGACAACGCCTTTTTGGAGACAGTGTTATCTGTGGGGTAGGCCAAGAGGAGATTCTAGTAGATGCCTTGGCCCACATGCTGTAGCAGTGTTTCCTTTCCCTGATTGGACTCTGAAGGGCTCTTTTCCCCACCCAGTCTCTGCATGGGAGGAGCAGTTGCCTTTCACGGGTGCATCCCATGTTTTTGTACCTCCCTTGGAGGGAACCTTGTAGAGCAGCCTGCACTGTGGAGTGTTTGCAGGAGAAATGCTGGGCAAGATGACAGAGAAGTTCTGAAGTGCAGTTGGGCCCTCAGAACTCTGCTGCCCAAAACCTTACAGCTCATTTCAAGTCAGACTTTGGGCATCTTAAATCCCCTCTTGGGCAGTGACTGATCCTCTGGCACTGCACCAGCTGCTGCAGTTGTTGTACTTAAGTGCCATTGATTCCTTTAGGCTGCATGTACCTATAAAGAGCAGATGTTCTTAAAAAGTATTTAGGATTAAATATTTACCATCTCTCTAGCAGAGCTGTCAAGTTCACCGCCAGGACCGTACCACCAGGAGCCCTATGTTTGTAAGGCAGAGGAGCGCTTTAAATCTCCACCCATTCTCCCCCCACACCTCTTGCAGGTCATCCTGAACAAGGACACGGGCATTTCTGTGAGTGCATTACTTTGGTTTGCTAAATAAGGTCCTTGAGGGTGGGAGCAGATGGGGAAAAGTCTGGGTACAGGCAGAGCTGGGTACAGGTACATCTTAGGAAAAAACTTAGGATAAGTTATTGTGTTGGTAAGTTCCTTATTATGTGTGTTCAGATGGATTCATCTGAAGTAAATCTATTTTTCTAGTTGACTGTCTTTAAAATGGAAAATTAGATTGCTGTTTTCCTCCCAAAACCTTAATCTTGTCAGCTGTTAAGACACCAGAAGCAGATAAGGAGTAATCAGAGTCTGATTCATGGTCCCGGTAAGGATGCAGAGGTTTTACTCAGAGGGAACTGGGGTTGTTCTGAAATGGTTGCTGTGTTTGTGATGGACTCAGCACGAGCAGCAGTGATGTACTGGGGGTATGGCTGGTCACAGATGCTGTTTGTCACCCATCAGCTGTGAGGAGTGATCTGTGACTTCTGTTATTGTCACACTCTCCCTCTTCTCTGCAGTGCGATCCTGCTCTGCTCCCTGAGCCCAACCACGTCATGTTGAACCACCTGTACGCGCTTTCCATCAAGGTGAGAGGCCAGGGCAGGTCCTGTGCATGGGCAGCCTGGGTGTCTGACCATGGCACGTGCTCACTTGTTTTCCCTCCCCTGTAGGATGGAGTGATGGTGCTTAGTGCTACACACCGTTATAAGAAGAAATACGTGACCACTTTGCTTTACAAGCCAATATGAGCATCACAGTCATTTGTGACCAATTGTTCTGGGCCAGTGCAGTCTCAGAAAAAAATGCTTCACTTAACCAAATGTACTTCTGCTCTGTGCTGTAGCAAACGAACTCTGATTTCATATTGTTCCTGAGACTTCCAGGTTCTCCTGTATTTGCCTTATTTTGTTAGCCCCACCTTGGAAGTTCTTGGAAATGGCAGCTTCACGGCAACTAGACAGGTGGCAAAGGTGTCAGTGCCCCTTGTCAGCTCAGTTAAAAAACCACCAATTTAATTAGGCTGAATAATGTGAGGGCAGCAACGGATGAAAGAGCTTTAGCAGCGAAGCAGACCGGGAGTCTGCCAGCCCAAAGTCTAGAAAGTTCAGGATTCTTGGGGAATCTGATTTGAGCGTAACACTCGGCAAAAGCAAGCTCATTACTGCTTCCGTTGCTTAGCAAACATTATTTCAGTAGCGAGTTCCACACTTGCCTGGCTGAAGTAAGTGTGAATATTGATCTTTTTGTAGCAGCCTTTTCTGGGCAAAATCAGCAACATAATCACTACAAGCTCATTATTATTTTACGGTAGAGTGGGGTGCTCTGTTTCTACTGTGAATAGCTCTGTAGTTTTTCTCTTCATGAGAACTGAAATACATCTTTTCCCCTGCGGAATTTCTGGTAAAGACAATTGTGTTTAATGGCTGGATTTTTCTGTAAATCGTAAATATGTCTTGCAGTAATCTGCTTTTGGAAACCGGTTTCTCTTGCTGTCACTGATGAGGACTTCCTTAAGTTGGGAGAGGTGGCTGTAAGGAAATGGATGGGTTCACTTTAGGGATTAGTTCCTCAGTAACTGCCTGAAGGGGCTGTAAGTCTCCTGTGTCCCAGTGGCCAAACTTGCCCCTCAGTGTCAGCAGTTGCAGTGTGCTGGATGCAGCAGCACCGCAGCCCTCTGTGCCCAGGGCTGGAGCCAGGCAACTTTTTATTCTGTTTTTGTTTTCTAAGGGATTATAGTAATGCCAGGCTGCCTGTCCTCGGTGTTGACAGCCTGTTTTATCCCCAAACAAATGCAACATTAATGCAAACCTGCTGCCAGTGTGCCCCGGGCCTGCCTGGGAGGAGCCAGTGCAGGAGGGGCCCTGCTGGGCCCTTCCTTGGCTTCTTTTGGTGCCTGGGGCACCGTGACTGTGCCAATGATAACCAGCCCCGTCCCACTGTGGGAGAAAGCACTTTGCACAAGTCTGTGAGGAGTCTGAGTGGGGACAGAGTGCAGCAGCCAGCATAGAGTGGAGCGAGCCACAGCGGGAGGGTGCTTTGCCATCCTGGGGTCTGTTCATCAGCCTCATTGCAATATCTTCAGTAGCCGAGTAGATCTGGGTCTAGTGCAATGGTTTTCTCTGAAAACTCTTTCTTCATTCTGTGCTATGGATAGTATTTGGTATTCTGAACTACAGAATTGCTTGTTTTCAGCCTCTTTAGAAACAAATAAAACATTTTCAAGAGAAGTGGGTGACTCGTCTTGTTATTACCTTTCCATCTTTGGTAACCTCGCCTTCAGTGAGTTGTTTTGTTATTACATGTGATTCCCTGATTGCAGTTTTATGCCTTGGTGGGTTGTGCAAGCTTTTCATTCAGCAATGCAGCTTGAAACACTTTCTCCTCTTGCACTTAGTCAGTGAAGACCAAGATGTTCATGGTTATTTGTGATGTAAAGTTTAGAGGAAGGACAAGAGGCCAATTACTTCAAAGCTCCAGCAGGAATCCCTTAGGGCTGAAAAGCTTGGGATGGGCCTTCAGCTTCCTGTCAGCTTCTCTTTGTTCCAGCAGCCGCTTCAAGCAGACCTTTTTCCCCAAGTCTTTGTCCTCGACAGGGTGACTCTCTGGGGTCAGAGGCTCATGCAGGGTCAGGTCCAGCTGTGTGAGGGGAGAGCCTGTGCCTCTGCAGTGTCCAGTAGCTCCAGGGAATGCCAAGGCTGTGGGAGGTGTGGTCAGTGCTGGTACCTGCAGAGTACTCCATGTTCTTCATCAGTGCATCAGGTAGGGTGGAATCACAGGACAGGAACAATTATTGTGTAGAAAACTTGAGGGTTTTTAATTTTGATTTTTGGTTGGTAGCCCCTGGCCCTGTCTCAGCTAGCAGAGGCCTCAGTAGAGGGACTGCAGCTGCCACTGCACCATAAGCTTTTGCAGCCCCAAAAGAGTTGGGAGGGCCAGGGGGGAGCCCAGGGTGGGGGCCCAGGCTGTGTAGCAGCCTGCAAGAGTGACCCTCCCTCAGCTCCACCCTTCCCTGCCTACGGGTGACCAAGCACAGTTGCCCCCAAGGGCTCTCCAGCCACAAGCAGCAGCTGATGGAGATGAGATGTCCCCTGGCACCTGTGGCCTCAACTGACAGTCTCAGGAGCCACAGATTTCCTCAGGTAAGCCACTGCCACCCTCAGACCCCCAAATCCCTTTCTCTCCAGCAAGAGGGTGGATGAAGGAAGAGGCAAGCTGGTTGTTTTGGTTTTTGCTGGGGGCTGGGTTTTGGGGTTTTTAATTGTTTTTTGGGTTTTTTTTTTGCTAGGTCCTTTTCTGCTTGACAAGTGAATGAATTTGATTAATCACTCTGTGTTCGCTTATTGCAATGGGATGAATCAAATCCCTCCAAAAGCAAAAGCTGGATCAAGAGTTGGATTTATTAGCTCACTTACATTCCCCACCCACAGCTCACAGTCTGTGCTGTTATGTTTATTCTTGGCTGTTGCTAGGAGAGCACATTTTTTAAAGGTAGATGTAGACACTTTTGTTACAGTCACTTTTGAGGACCCTGGAGTAAACCAGTACAGGCATAACAAGAGCTCCCTGCCCTCCCTGACCCCCTGAATTTCAGCACAGCATGTGGGGGTCAAGCTGACATGGATTTGTGCAGGGTTCTTGGGAATCAAAAAGCTCAATAAATAATTAATTTTTTTTACTCCACCACTTTCTGGATTAATTTCATTTTGTTACAGTTCGGATCATGCATCATAGGACTGCGATAATGAGCTTTAAATAAGTATTGTTTGTGCACAGTAAAAGAAATAAAAGAACATTGAACAAGTCAGCATTTCATCATATACATCATAGTAGGCACAATAGATAAATCAAGCAGCTCAGGGTTGATGTAGAGCATTTTCATGGAGAATGTCATGTAGACCAAAACGTAAGAGGCGCCATTAGTAACCCACCCCCACAGCCTCCAACAAGCCCTTTCTCGGGGCTGAGGGGGGTGGGTATGTGCACAGAACCAAAAACACTGAGCAGTAGGAGGACAAATTAAGTTACTGTAGGCAGCAGTGTGAATATTAAAAACCTCTTCCTGTGAAGGAATACTTCAGACCCTGTAAAAACTAGTTCAGTTAAAAATAGATGTATTTACATTTAAGTCTGATCTAGCAAGTTTTCCCAGCAGGTGTAAGTTGAGCTGTACAGTAACTCTGCAGGTTGTACTCAATCTGACTGGATTTGTGAATGGTCTTTTTTTAAAAGTTGCAGCAATTAGGCCTTAAAGCACCAGCATGTTACAGCAGTGGGATGAGGAACTGTCTGCCTCTGCTTTGCTCCCAGTACACTGCTGGGATAAGTCCCAAACCTGTCATTACAGCACACTGCTGTTAATTAAGATGCCTTTTTTCCAGCTCAAGATGTGCGGGGTCATTTACCAGGGCAAGACTGTTTTCCCAGATACTCACAGGTGCTTCACCTCCACCCGTCTCACTGGTGAGGCAGGATGCGGCTGTAGATGCTTGCAGCTGACTGCTGCTCTAGTGAAGTACTCAGATAAATCCACCTGGTTTAGTGCATGTCAACATGCTTGGGGTTTGTGAAGCCACTTATGCTAGTTGTTCATGAAATGACAAGTATTAAATGCTAAATAGTGCCAGGGTTTGCTCTTGGGTCAGCTGTGACACCCAGGATTCCCCAGCCCCGGAGCCAGGGGCAGGGCAGGAGGGGCAGGGGCACTCCAGAGAGAAGGAAGCCGTCATTTCACCATGCCAGTCAAGATAGTTATTTGTTTTATTTGGTTATTGTTCAACAACAAAGTTCAATACTTTCCAGGTGGAGCTTTGAACTGTCCCTCTGGTTCCCTCCCTTGTCAATAATAAAAAGGTAATGAAGAAAAATCCTGTACTTTTAGAGACCTAAAACCTCATTTATGCTAACAAGCTTCAATTGCAATTTAATGTTACAATATTTCTTCATGGGAGCGAGGAGGACTGAGGGGAGGCCCCTCCAGTGTCTGAAGATGGCTGTCCACAACCACCAGTAAAACAAAAAGCTAGTGTTGAAAAACACACAGTTTACAATAAAAAAGTAGAAACCAATTCAATTCCTTTTTGTTACGAATATAAAGTTTCTTGTAAATATGTACAGTCCTTTGAGCTATTTCTATAGCAGGAAGCATTTCACAAACAAGACACAAGATATACACTTTCAGGACTAAACAAGCCCATTTCTGAGGTCTTGAAGATCTTCCATGAGATGCAAAGATTTAAAGACTGATCTCAGTGACCCTTCAAAATATTCAGACCAGGAGACAAAAACTTTCAGCAAATTTCCTGCCAAATCATCTGACTGAAAATAACCCAACAGACAAGAGAACAGAATACAATATTCATGAAACTCGCCAAAGGACACTGACAAGGCATTGGAATTTTGATGGGTTTCTAGAACAGATTAGCACAGGCTTGCAAGGGACTAGCAGAAGTTTAAGTGTGGCGCCAAGGGAAGATTGGATGCAGTTTTGCTCTTTCCAGTTGTAAAGAACATGGTTTTTCACTTAGAATGTTGCTATTGCAGAGTGAATGGTCAAAACCTGCTTTGAAAATCGTTTGCTCTCTGCTTCATGTTCACAGCAAAAGAGAATAGGAAGCAATAAAAGGCTCGAGGTCAGACACGGGGAAGCGAAGGTGTGTCAGCAACTGCCAAAGCTGCTCCCTGCGAGTGTCCTGTGTCAAGACACTGGATCTGATTGCAGGACAAGCTACACAGCTCACAGGAGGAGCCAGCCCGGGCTGCTCCCCCTGGGGAGCTGAGGCTGGCAGGACTCATTGCTGAAGAGACCATCTCCAGTGCTGAGAGAACACAAGTGTGACTGTAATTCTTTTCATAGAATAAGGCTTGTTAACTCTTCGGTGCCAAATTTCCAGAGTAATTTACGGCTATTTTGCAGCGTAATCTATAGGTTTCAGTTAATTTACAAGTGAGGTACAATACACTACTCAGCAAAGCAACCTAAAAGGAGAGAGCAGCCAGTGATGGTGCAGCAGCATGCACTGAACTGTCATGCAGAAGACCTGGATAAAGTCTTACAACCCAGTAGCTTATAGGTAATGCACTTTGTCTCAGGGCCAGGCAGAGAGGTCGGTTAAAGCAGGGTTCTTCCCTCCCCATCAGAGCTACTCTAAAGCAATTTTAGTGAGAACAAAATAACTTTCAGAAGTGGCAGGTGAACAGGCTAATCAGAAGAAATTTTTCATGTGTTCTGTGGAGAACATCCAACCACAGCTCCTATTGAAAGACTCACTCACCTTGGCCCTTCTGTTTCCAGGCCATCAGGGGCTCCCAGCACGTCTCAGAACCATGACCAACTCTCTGTTAAGGGGTGCTAACCACAGTGATGACCTGGGGCAGGACACTAGTCCCATTTCCTGGATGAACTACTAGGGACTACAGTGGATACAAAAAGTTCATGAACTGCTTGAAAGAGTAACAGTAGTACAAAGTGCAAAAACAGGAGTGCAGGAAAGCACAGAGAAATTAACTGAGCTGTGAACGGTCTTCAAAAGCATCACTGCTCCTGCTGCAGAGCGAGCTTTGGCCCAGGAATGCTGTTTGGGAACTGGGCTGCAGACAGATGGAGTGCATATACTCAGTATATTTCCTTTTCTTCCTGCAGGTCAAGATGAGTAACTTTGTCTAGCTGAGACTTACACCGAAGACTGGTCCCAGACCTGGCAGAGAAATAAAAGGACAAGTTACAAGTCACAGATATTTCTCTCCCAGGCACGAGGTGCTGGCAGCAGTACATCACCTGCTGCTCCCACAGAGCCAACGCTCCTGTCATCCGCAAACACTGACAAAGGCAGGCACTGTCAGCATCACTCTGAGCACAGCAGGCTCCCACATGCCCTGCTCCAGACATTATTCCCCTTCAAATCCTCTATCACTTGCTAGTAAATGCACCTTTGCTTTCAGTCCATTCTAGTGTCAAGCAGCTTTTGCAGTCCCAGAACCAGCCCAGGGCAGGTCACAGGGCCAGTGCATGACACCCTGTGTGCTCTGTTCCAACAGAATCTGAGGAGCAGGCGGGTGAGATTTGATCTGCTCTTGTGCTTTCCAATGCCACCAGCCCTTCTGCAGTAAGTACAAGCCTTTTCCTGAGAACAGACATGTTCTTCAGGCTCCTGACTTACCTTATTGACTTGAGCAAGAGGAGTTCTGGTCCCACTCACAGGCACTCTCCCCCGGCTGCTATCCTCAAACAGTCGTCCTGGGGACCGCTCCCTGCGGGTGCTCAGCAGTCGGCCCGGAGACTTCTCCCTCTCCAGAGGCCTCCCCGGGGACTTGTCCCTGCGCAGCTCTGTCCGTCCCTCACGGTACCGGTGGGGCGTGCTGGGCTCCCGGGGGTGGCTGGGCCCTTCCAGAGGCCCTGGGCTGGAGGCCACCCGCTTGGTGATGTGCTCATTGTACGTGGGAGGGCCTCTCTTGTTTGGGCTGCTGTCATTCAAAAATAATTGACACAATTGAGTGACAAAAACCTCCCGTTACATTTTCTTTTAGCAAAAAATGTCACTTTTCCCCCAACACCCAGCGACCTTTGCGTGAGAAGCATCAGCCTCTCCCTGAGCCAAGACGGAAAATGCAGAGATATTTTGGTAGCTGGAGTATCCATCACATGAGCCACACTGGCAAAGTGCCTTAGTGAATTGCCAATGTAAGTCATGTGTATGGAACAGGCCAGAGAACAACACCTTTTCATACGCTCCAGCCATACAGTTTTCCATATAAAAATACACTAAAATTTGATATATGTATTTTCACACAATTTTCAGTAGGTCAGGGATGTTCAGGCCAGTCTGGGATGAACTACAAGCCTCAATTTCTCAGTGTCCTATGCACATCGTGGCACCATCAGCCCCAGTATTTAATTACCTGTGTATCACATCACAACTTCCCAGCACTGTCTCCCTAAGGCAGACTCATTATTTGATAGAAAGGGGCTCTTGCTTTACAGCTTGTTACAGCCAAGCCGTGTTTAGTGTCATATCAACAGCAGCTGAGCTCAAAAAGCTTTGGAAGCCAGAGCTCTATCACCACATCAAAGCAAACCAGCACAAGGTCACAAAGCATTTATGGAGATTATCCACATCTTCCTAGAGCTGATGTTTGTTTCCTTCTGGAAGTTAAGCCATTAGTGACTATTCCAGCATTACAGTAACTGGCTGTCACCAGCCTCTAGGAACAGAACAAGGGCATCCCACCATGCCGGGGGAAAAGGCATCAGGAGGGAAGTTTGGCCTGAGGCAGCCAGTACCAAGCAGTGTGTACCGCTTCACTGTAACACCCCAATGTCACCATGACACCCCGATGTCACCATACCTGCGCGTGGCAGAGGAGCCTCTGTGGTGCTGCTGCTGCTGCTGCTGCTCATTGTTGGTCTCCTTCACCAGATTGCCCTTACAGCAGATCACCCTTAGCTTGTCTTGGTAGGAGGAGGCCAAGTAGATGGCTCCCGAGGAGATCGCAGGCCCAAGGTACCGCGGGTTTGGTATCTCCAAGTGGGCTCGTGCTGGAGTTCTGGGGAAAATTGCAGGCAAAAGTCCATTACAGTGGCAGCACAGTAACCTTTTCCTGGCAAGTCCATATATTCCTGCAAAACAGGCTGTTCAAAGGAATGAAAAGAGAACAACTTACCCTAGAGAAGCTCGTGCCTGAATCTCAATCACTTCAAGGGAATTGAAGTGGGTCACGAACAGATAGGGCTCCCTGTAGGCTGGAGGAGCAGGGCAAAGGCAGGAAAAACACAGAATACATTCTCTATTAAAAACTTCTAAAACACAACAGCAAGCACAAGAGAGGCTGACAGCCCTGTGGGAAAACTAAAGAATACATTTTATGTAATGACACAGACGCTATCACTAAGTGGGGAGATGCAAGCTTCAAGAATTGTTGCTTTGAAACTGTGTCTCAAGGACTTTACTAACCAAAGTATCATGAAAAAGGCATTAAAGCCAGACTATTAACTGAACGAAATCCCATTAGGCAGTGCAAAAGGCTTGAGGGAGCCATGCTGCCCTCATATATTCTTCACTATTTCAGAATCTTAGAGCATGGTTAAAAATTCCACTAGTCAGTTCAATCAGTGTCAGACCAGGAACATTAAGGAAATGGAACTTTGGTTTAGTTTTCCTTAAAATGCTTATATTTCAGAAGGTTTGCCATCTGGATTTATAATGAGCTTAAATCGTGGGAAAAAGCTCCATAGTTTCTGGAAGAATTGGGAGAGGGAAAAGGAGACAGAAGGGCTGAGTGCAAAGTACCCATTCCACAAGGATGCTTCCTGGTTTCACTAATTTCCATGATCCAAGGGAATGTCCCTCAACACCTACCAAAAGCTAAGGGCAAGCGGTTCCATTTCAGGTCATCTGTCCTACTGCGTCTTCCATAGGAATCCACAAAGACACCAAACTCTGCCAAGAGAGGTCACATCATGTCATGAGCATCTGCCTGAATTTTATTCATTTATTTTTGAAGGGACAAAGGCAGTTGTTCCCGGGCTTTTTTATCAGGGACATCCTGCCAATCCCAGAGCGCCATGAATTACTCTAAATGCCATGGAATTGGTTAGATGTAGGAATACTGCAAAAGGTCAAAAGGTGCTGCACTTCTAGGTCTCTTTGTTCCAGCTAAGCTAAGGTTATTATTTAATCTACAGTTGGGAAGGTGATGAGACTCCTACCATTACTCACCCAAAATTACTGCTAGTGGGCTTTTGAAGATTTGTGCATTCCCGTGACAGTATCTAAGAGGGCAACAAAAGTAGCTATACAAAAAAATAACACTTTCTCTTATTTAATCACAAGAAGGTTAAAACCTCATCTGTCTGCATGGAAACCAGACAAAGCCCAAGTCTGAGAGCCCCCTGAACTTCTTATCAGGGTAATCAAACACCTATTTGCACTTAACACATTGCTTGCAGTCCTTCCCTCAGACACAGAAGTCTACATGCAGCAACTGATCCACAGGCATGGAGAACTTTTAAGCCAAAGCAGGTTGTGCAAAATTCAACAGCACTTGGGTACCTTCTGCAGCTCAGAGCACAGGAGTAGTGCAACACCAGCACCACTTACCATGGAAACACAGCAGATACTCCTCCCTCTGCCCTGCTGGGTTCACTTGGATGATGCTGACTGGAAAACTGTTGGTGGAAGCAGCAAACACAGCAGAGGCTAAAGTGTGGTCATTTTTATCCAAAAACTCTGCAAAGAGAATGGAGAAAAATACCTTGATTTGCACCAACTTTTTTTCCTAAACTGCTTTTGAAAAGCCCTACAAAAGAACCTGTGGAGCCACTTGGAGCATTCCTCAGGAATTATCTCCTACCCTCCAGTGTGTACTGCTTCATCTCAATTTCATAGAACTTGTTGGTGCCAATGATGATGCTGTAAGTGGTCAAATGGATGCAGCTGCAAGGCTCAGAGGTTTCAATCTCCTGGAAAAAAGGACAGTATGGACAGATATTAGTTCCCTGTACCAGCTTACAGATAATGCTTAGTCTGGAAGGTTGTATATTGCTACATTTATCTTTCAAAAGGGAGAGATGGCAACCTCAAAGACCCTAAGAGTCTCTAAAAAGCATCTGGACAAAAAACTTTTGCTAGAAGAAAGTTTTGTTTTGTTGGAAGTGATGCTTGAATGTATACTTGCATATCAACTCGCCTCGAGGTGTTGCAATGGGTGACCAGCACTGGTAACAGGGGGGCCGAAAGACCAAGGGACCATGGTTGGGTCCAAGAAACCCCCCTCTGGGTTTGTTTTAAAGCTTCTCCCATCCACTCTTATGAATATTCATGTACCCCTGCAAGATGTGACCAAAGCCCCCATTCCTGCCCCTCTGTTCCCATCGGTTGTTTTGTATTACCCGCCCCCTTCTCCCTCTCTCCCCAGGGGCTGTTTTGTATCACCCCGTCCCCTTTGGGACCCCCTCCTAACCCTCAGCCGAAGGGAAGTTCGGCCTCTCGGTTCCTGGGACACCGATGTGGGACCTTCCTTCCCTGGGGTCCCGCCCAAAAAAATCTTCAGTTGTCCACCCCAAGAGCCACCTCTCCACCTCTGGGGGCACCAGAACCAACGATGCGCGGGGTGGTTGTGGCTGCCATCGCCCTGGGTGGGGCACAGCCCTGGGTGGGGCACAGCTGGCTAGCAGGGGTCTGGCCCCGCCCGGGACCCCTCAGCGAAGGGATCCTGTGGAACACACTGCAGCTGTCTCACCCAGCAGCACAGAACCCACGCTAGGCGAGGTGCTAACCCTAATAAGATCCTCTTCCTTTTGGAAGAATATACTGTTCTGGAAGATGTTCTTCTGCTCTGCAGCTCAGTTTTCTGGAGCAGCTAGTGAGCAGCTCCCTGTTTACAGTAGGTCACAGCCAATCTTCCTTCCTTCCTTGTACATGACAGAGAGATGTTGACCACCAAGACCTGCCCTGTGACTGAACAGCTGGGATAGCTCTGCAGGTTAGCCTGACACAACACACAGATCCTGAGATCTTCTGAGGACAAGATTCCTTGCATAAATCTTACTTTATCTGGAAACTTAGTTGGCAGAAAAGAAAAGCATATTCTGGGCTTGCTGCCATCTTGTTAGGATCTAAATTCAGTTGTCTGGATTAGTGGAGATAAGGAAAACCTGCCCTCTAAAACACACCTTTGCATGCTCTGCATGTAGCCCCTGTCAGAGGAAGGGCTGTACACCCTCAGTGCTCCCTGCTGTGAGCAGGAGTTGGTATCAGCTACAATGCTTGTACGCATTCCAGGTTTGCTGGCATCCACATTGTTTGTGTCAAGATCTCCATCATTCATGCCTTTTCTCCTGAGGAGCCCAGATCTGCATGACTCTGCCCACTGCTTCCCTCCAGCAGTGCCCATGTATCACGCAAGGATTTAACAGCCTCAGCCACACTACTGTATAATGAACTGGTGTCTTCAAAGTCACCTGCAGAACCTCCCAGGGAGTTGTAGTTTGACTGAAACATCCTTTAATTTGTGAATAGGAGAGGACGTGAGTTTCTGGGTGCCAGGCTGTTTTAAGGCAGGTGGTATTTAAAGTCTTCGTCCTGAGGAGAGATCTCTGAGGATGATTACAGCTCAGTCCAATATCTCAAAAAAATCACAGTTCTGTTCTGCATCTCTCCAAAAATGCCAACTCTTATTAAAGGAAATTGCTGCCTACTCCACTTTGAGTCAGTGCACGGTGCAATTTGTTATCATTTTAGCTGGCAAACAAATGTTCTCATGCACACAGAAAGGTTTTAGATGTTTGCTCCAAAAGCAAAGGCTTAGAGCACTATGTGAATTACCTCAGCTACTGCAGGGAGCTACTAAACTCACCTTTCTGATACAGAACTTGCTCAAGCTCTCGTTGTATCGCAGAACCACCACTTTATTGGGCATGGCTGCACAGATACAAAGACTGTTCTCAACCTGTAAGGAAGATAACAAGCATAGCTCAGGATGGCAATAAAATAAATTCTATTGCTGAGCGTGTGAAACAGATCTGAGAACCTCTTGCCACAAAAAGAACTTTGCAGAGATAAGCAAATACTTTTTTTTAATAGGGTAATTACAGTGAATTCATGAAATAATGAAAAGCCTCTTCACATTCTCAAAAAAGAACATGAATTTAAATGGCTTCTATGATTTCTTTTATGCTTGAAATATGTTAATAAAAATGAGAAGGTGTTCCACAGAAAAGGGATTGACAAATTGAAATAGGTTAGGTCTACATTTTAACCCCTGAAACTTATCTTAAGCATCACTTTGAACTGAGCGGTGTTCAGTTTGTTACCAAGGTAGTTCAGAGAAGTAATTGTTAATGAGAATTTTTGCTGTGGTTAAATGCTCCACACTAAAACCAATAATCTGTGTAAATGTCTAGAATTAAAGTGACACAAACACCAAAGGAAATTTGCTAGCCTGGAAGCATGACATTCAAGAAAAAAGATTGGATAGAACTCACTAATTAAAAATCTCAAAATTACAGTCGATGGTGAGGAGACAGTAGTACCATGCTGTGCTGGATTTCTTACTTTCTAGCAATTGAGGCTATACCATCGTGGCATCCTGACTGAATTGATCCACATTAGCACCAGATCCCCCATTCTGTCTCCAGCTCAGCCTCTCTTCAGCCCATACATTCTCCTTATTTGAAGAAAAATATTCAAAACAAGAATATAGACCTTGGATGTGTTGCCAGTGGAATAAAGATGCTGATTTGATTAATATTAAACTCAGAGCAGTATAAGGGGTGGTCTAGGGGCACGAGGGAGCTGTAACTTACTTTGCCAGCAGCAAAAAGGTGACATCCTTTGACAGCCTCAAAGACATTTGGTGAGACATCGGGCTGGGCCGGGAGGTGAGACTGGGCTAGAGACTGCTTCACTTTCTTTACATCAACAAGACACAGAGCCCTTTCTTCTCCTGGAAACAAAAAAAGGTTGCATTTCATCAAGGGAGAACTCCCTATTCTCTACAAAAGTCTTACCTAAGCAGCAGCTCATTGTTATAGGCTGTTACTGTGGAAACAGTCACAAGGTACCATGTAGAATTCATTCCATATTATTCCTATTCAAACTGAAACAGAAAACTTATAAAAAACCAACTCCACAACAGGCAGTAAATCCACCAGGAGAACAGCGATTCTCTGCGTGGATTATTAGTGTTGCCAAAGTTAGCAGAACAGAGTAATTGTGGCCTCATTAAGACACTATTCAAAATTAGCCAGGAAGTTTTATTCTGCCCTTCAGAACTTCAAGTACAAGATGTTTTAATCACTCTGTGCCAACAGAACTGGCAAGGGATTTCCAGGAACTGCCCTAATGAATTGCATTATAGCCCAAGGCCAATTCCTCTCAGAAGTCCAGTGACAGACTAACACAGCCTTCTCATTATGTTGAGATTTGCTTTGTTCTCTACTACCCTGACACAAATAAACCATAGACATCTTAAATCCTTACCAGGAAAAAAAACATAAAACAAGCAGAACGAGAGAGAGAATTTGTTTTTCATTCCCTACAAATGTCATATAGACACTTTGATAATTTGGGCTTTCAGATGAAGATACACCCTAACGTTCAGCATGCCTACATCCGTGTGGGAAGGATTATCTCTGGAAAACCACAGATGGAGATATTAAAGCTGGTGTTCCTTTCATAAAGTAATCTTAAATCATGACAGAAGTCCCAGCTTTGTTACAGGGCAAGAGAAGATTAAGAGTTGGCCCTATGCCCCAGTGATCACCTAGTGGTCCTCAAATAGTTAATTACATTAAAAAGGTTATGCAACAATTAGGAAGAGATATTCACTGATTGGCTCAACACTTTTTAAATTGAACTTAAAATGTCAGCTGACCTCTAACCTGGAAATGTTTTGTCTCTGGTTCTTCCCTCCCTCAGCTCTGAAATCACTTTCTCATGAAGGTTTAACTGAGCCTTCATTCACACAATCCCTTACCAGCCAGCCTCAGAAAAGACTGTGTTAACCACAGCGAGTCATTCCCGACATTTTGCTGATAAAAAACCAGACAAAAGCCTAGAATGAACCCAAAGGCAAGCAGGACCTGGCAGCACAAAGCCACTGCAGGGCCAATGGGAACACACAGCCCTGTACCTGCTATCATGAGTAGCTTCTCCAGATCTTTGATGAGGTGAATTTGGAAGACAGCACCCATTCCTGGGATGTGCGTTAAGGAATTCTTCAGTACATTCAGGGCATAGAGACCTTCTTCTGCACCCACCAGTACTACCTACAACAGGGGAAAAAATAGCACTACGTGAGGAGAACAAGGAATGCTCCCAGAGCAACTTGGGTGATACTCTTTAGCAGTGAAGAGAAAAATCAAACCCACCAACAAGTGCATAATTACGCATATTGCCATCAAGATAACGTTTCCCTGAATCAATTATCCACTACTGAGAAAGACCCAAGTGAACGTGACCATTACCTGGTCACTGAAGGGCATTGTGCAATTTATATCCAAACGGTCTTCACCCTCCAGCTTCAGGAGCGAGTTCCCCAGCAGTTTCTGCAAATGACAAAAATATTTTTTTCTTGTTGAGTTAATCTTCATCTATTTATCTGTGAGTATTTTAACAATGTAAGGTCATCATTTCAGACAGGCAAAAAGCTTGGCACAGATTTCTTTTTCTCAGAAAGCTAGAAGTTGCAGGGATGCCTCCTACAAAAGAATTAGTAAACTTTTATCTACCTTAAACGCAGTAAGGCAAACTGATCAGAATTATCCTAAATTCAGACAGAACCCATTGTTGTCTCTATCCTTTCCATTTTCCCCGACCTCCTACAACAGAGCAGTGGAATTTTCCAAGGGGAAGGATTAAAGAAAAGTATAAATGTTGGTGGGAGCATGTATCTTTCTCAGAGACAAAAGAAATGTGAGCCTGAGAAAAAAAGAGGATTTCCTGCAGTCAGATATTCCCTACCTCCAGAGCTAACATTCTCTTATGCAATGCCATAGAATCCAACTTCCCTTTACCAGAAAACAGAGAGTTATCATCAGTGTAACAATATGAGAAAAGCTATCCAAAACCTAAGCAAATCTGTTTAACCTCTTATTAGGAATAAAACTTAAACTAAAAAGCGTGTACACACACACACACACACCCCTCCCCCCCAACAAGAAACATAAAACCTCTGACTCTCTAAGAATGGGAGGGGAGGGAGTTTTTGCTTCTTTTAAGGTTTGATCATTCCATGTGGTACCCTACGAGACTGGACTTAAACCATGTCCCAACTGCTCTTCCTTCCTCTGCTGGAATTAGAGATATTTTGGGATCCTCTTACTACGCTCCCCAGATCTAAAGAAGGGTATTGTAATACACAGCATCAGTCTCACAGTGAACTGGCTCCTGGTGCTCATATCATAAGGCAGAAGCAACAACTTACCTTCAGTTAAACCTCAGTATGTCAAATACCGAAAAAATATTTTTCAAAACTCTGCTCCCTCCCAGAATATTTTATTATTAAATGAAACTTTTATACTCACAGCATCAGCCTCAGCTTTTTCTCTGGAAACTCTCCCACCTGCCACTATTGATTCCAGTGCTGTGACCCAGCGCTGTTTGTCAGGGAAGCTGGGTGCTAACAGGTAGAGTGTTCTACCAGGCCAGCAAGTGGTGTGTGGATGAGACTCCAATTTTAGGATATATGGCACATCTGAGATGTTATATAGATAGAATAAGACTTAGATTAGTTTTTGGAATATTGTCAGTGGACTTAAAATCAACACCTTTCAGCCTCATTGGAGAGAAGTTGCATTTATCATGACGTACCATGGCAATTTACACATTCATTTCTCCTTTACAGGTCCTGCACAGGCTAGCTACTTACACCTAAATATTAGCTGGATGTATGCAATCCTTGCATACAAGGCTGTCTTTAGCTAAATAAAAATAATTTCTTGCCTTTTATTCAAAAGAGAAAGAAATTTCATCGTGGAAAAAAACCCCCAAACCAAAACGAGCCACTCGACTAAAGTTTTCCCTGTACTGATTAAGAAAAATCTGCAAAAATTGGTTATGGAAACCTTTGTTTTTAACAGTCTGTATCCTTTAATGTAACAGTCAAGACATACAGAATCTTATCCATCAGTTCTATTCAGTACACACAAATCAACACGTCTACATTTTTTCATAATAAGAAACTGTATACACCCCACAGCATTTCTAAGTTAATGGCTTTCCGGTCAGAGCACAATGGTGGCAGGAGTTTATGACACATCACAGTTAATAGAGAAGAAATTTAAATAAACCGAGTGTTTATGCTACAAATCTCTTAAAATTTACTTCCATTTGAGTTGATGAGGATATTAACCACAGTTCTACCACAGCAGAAGGAACAGCCTGGGTGTAACTAGACCTGGAGTGCTGAGCTATTCCTCTAATTCAGATGGAGGTAAGTTACAGTGTTACAGAATGAAAGCTCGAGGGAGAAAATTCTGTTCAGCCACACAAGGCTAACCGATGGCAAGGCAGATGAA
This sequence comes from Mohoua ochrocephala, assembly GCA_013398855.1. NCBI lineage: Eukaryota > Metazoa > Chordata > Aves > Passeriformes > Acanthizidae > Mohoua > Mohoua ochrocephala. The sequence goes on along the minus strand of VZTA01025228.1, from coordinate 680,643 downwards.
ATCCATTAGACCTCATCTATGTAAGATTCTCACCTGTCTTTGCTGTATTGGTAAGCTCAGTAGCTCCTACAGCTCCGTGAACAGTTACATCACCATCAGGAAGGCAGAGCTCAAATTCCTCCAGAGGCCTCTGTCCAGCTACAGGAGAATGGGGAGAAAGATTAGGAATGGGCAAACAGGTAGCAAGAAAATAACTGTGACAGCAAAATGAAGTGGATGCGCACTGGATGTTTTCACAGCTGGATTATTATGACATGCCAGCTAATAAAATGGCTATGGGTCTAGAAAAAATAATGTTGCCTTATCACTGAAGATTTAGCTAAATTTGGTATAGCCATAGCAAACAGTAATAATCTTTAAGCCTCTCAACTCACCAAACAATATCTGAAGATTTAAAAATATGTTCTTGCTAGAAATTCTAAGTTACCTTCTCTTGCTTCTGCATCATAAATGAGCACTTTGGTTCCTTCCAGGACAATATACTTCCTGTCCCAGCCCTGTTGCCCACGTTTATTATTCCTGAGGAAAATAAGCACAAAGCCACGTTGGACTTTCTGCTTGGATTCTGCATAATGCAAGCATGCAACTCCTATAAAAGAGAAATTTCAGCGGTGGTAATTGTAATGCCCATGTAATGGGCCTGTACCAATTATCTCATTGTAAGAGCCAGGATAATACAAGGCCAAATATTTCAGCACCTGACATGACACCAAGATTCCTGTTTATACCTTGGCACTTTCATCCACCCTTCAAGACGCAGACTGGTGCTTGGCTCCTTCAGCTGCAGGCCAGGGGAATTCATCTTATCCCGGCAGAACGCTTCCGAGAAGTGCGTGGCATATTCTGCTGGCAGCCCGCAAGTAGCTGGCAAGCAAGCTGAGCATTTTGGGTGACACATCACCTGGCATTCTGACAAGAGGACAGGGAAAAACTTCTGTTAAATGACCAAAAAAAATCACGACACAGCTGCCTCAGCTTCTAACACACAAATCCCAGCTTCTCCAAGGTTCCCCTTCCACTCCAAACCATCAGATGCTGTCTGATGTAGAATGTTTGCACCAAGTAGTTTCAGAGTCTTCGTACTTGGTCGTTTCTTTCCCTGTCCTAGATGGCTGACGCCTTTTCCTGCCCCTAAGTCGTGCTGTGTTTTGCTCTTACCCAGACACTTGGAGGCCTGCCTGCCGAAGTGCACCGTGTCCAGGCACACGGCGCACTTGGTTGCCCTCATGTTCAGCCCCACATTGAAGCGATGGGGGATGTTGTGGTGCATTCGCTCTTTCAGACGCCGGCTGTACTCTGCAAGGGACAAAACTCATCAGCAGGGTAAAAAAATAAACTAAATAAAGAGATGGCATTGACACGGATAGAAAACTAGTAGCAGGAGCTGAGCAGAAGCCTACCCTCTGGCGTGGAGGATTCCTTCCTGCGGCTGGAGGGTGGAGCGAGCAGACTGATGGGCGTGGGCTGGTGCTCTGGGGAGCGGACTATGGCAGACATGATGATCTGCTGCCTGGCTGTGGCCGGGGTGGAGGGGTGAGGGTGGTCGGATATTTTCCGATGAGCAGCTACAGACAAGACAAATGCCACTGGTTAACATAACCAACATGGCACCCTGGTTCCTAGCAGGGCTCTGCGTGACCAGTCAGCAGTTACAGCCCACAGAATAAAGTGTAGCCTTATTGTAACTTCACAGCAGTAGTAATAATTAAACAACATATGCTACTGCTAGAGTGGCACACAATTAAAGGCACTTTTTCAGACCAAAATCGTGTGCCTCCTTCCAGATTCACCTTTTCTGTTAACCCCTACCTTCTTCACGAGCAGATCTGAGTTCAATGCGTGTTTTCTGTAGAGCCTCCTCCAGCTCAGCAGAACGAGCCTTCTCCTTCTCCAGTGCCACTTTCAGCTCATTATATTGCAGGGGAACCTGTGTGGGTAAAGAAGGGTCCTCTTTCCGCCGACTAAACAGGCCCTAGCAACAGAAACACACAGACAACTCCTAACTCCTAGCAAGAGATGGCTTAAACTAGGCAAAGTGACACTAGCTAGTGGCAGTCCGGCCAGAGGGCCTAATGGCAATTCTCTTATGTGTAAGGATGGATTTTTAGTTCATATTGGCACTGGAGAGAAAAATGTCAAGATATGGATTAATTTAAAGAGGGACGTACGTTACCTGTTAGTACTCACACCTGGAGTTTCCGAAAGCATCTAAACAAAGGATCTCAAAATACGTGGTTAAAATTAAATTACTTCATTCAAAATGACAGAACAGCTTATGACAAAGATGTGACACAAGTCACATCGCCTGACTAATCAGTCCTATGTTGTGACTACAGGACAAGCACTCTAGATACACAATATGTTCATACACGTATACATACTTACCATTAAAAAAAACGTGCCTAAAATTCTGTATCCCTACAGCCTCACTGAGGTGTAGCTACTGGGTTGTAACCTAAAGTGTTGTAGGAATAACAAAATACCAGAAAAGCTCCAAAGAACACATTCTACCCAGTCAAGTCTGTGTTCAACAACTCAGAATGGTCTTAAATGAGGACAACATTTTGTTACACAACGAAAGATAAAACAGAATATTAAGAATACACAGCACATAACTAATTACAAAACCATTTAAATCGATGCCTCTCAAACCTTCTTCACCCACCTTTTTCTTTTTTGCTGGTTGGTCCATCTTTGCCTGCAGGAAATCAATGAGTTTAGTTTGCTGAGAAATAGTGCCCTCCATTTTCACTTTTTCATGGGAATAGAGAACCTGCGAATCACACAGATGTAGGAAATTTCATCTTAACAGAAGAAACAAACAAATAACTTGATAGCAAAACAGAGCTAAAAAATACTGTAAGGAAAGTGTCACACAAACTGTCAATCACATCCTAAAGCCTCGAGGGGAACGAGGCAGAGCACTGCCCTGCTTCCTCACCCTCACCTGAATGTTTTCCAGCTGATATTCCAGGTCACTTCTTTCAGTCTTCAGAAGATCTGCTCGGTCCAGAGCCTCCTGCAGACCTTGAGTCAGGCGGAAGATGTGATTCTTCTGCAGATCCATTTGCTGCTGCAGCTTTGCCTGCTGTTAAAAGCAAAACAAAGGCCAGTGTTTGGGGTTTGTTGTCTTCTTGTTTGTAGGTAAAAGCTATTAAATGTTATCACTCCTTGTAAAATAATCATCCTCGCACAACTTACAAATAAACACACAATTCTTCAAAAGCTGGGAAATTACAATATTTTAGAAGATTCCTTTCCTTTCAGAATGCATTATGACTAAACAAGCGTTTCTGTGTAGAGTATTTATATTAATCTGTAGCAACACAATTCTCTCAAGCTCTTTGTACAACCACCAGAAGCCATCTCAGTGCTTTGTAAAAATAAATTAAAACCATAATCTTTACTATAAACCAGGACAGTCATAGTCACATGAGATAAGGAAAATAATGGCCAGCTTGTTTACATCTTTGTCTCCAATTAACACCAGAAGAGGGCACATGCGTAAATCCTAAAAGAATTAGGAGTATTTTGTCTTTCTTGACAAGAAAGTCCCTCACTAGGAAAACTATGAACGCTTATATGTTACAAAGCAGGAGCCAGAAATCTTTCCTGGTGATGCATAAAGGAGTGGGTGACCTGTCAGTAGTACCCCAAGGATAAAGGCTTTAATTGCCCATAACCACCCCTGAAATCCTCCTCTGGAGCCTCTTCCCCAACCACCCAGAACTGGTGGCCTGCATTCAACTACTCCCTGATACAGTGCAGGTGTGTGACCTCTGATCCAACTTCTGTGACCCAAATTAATGATGAAAAGAGCTTGAGAAGCCTTGCCTGTGGCCTGCAGGTGTGCATCCTCAGCATGTTGGCTCCAGAGCTGGCCCTTACAGTTGGCCTGGTCAGAGCTGGGCCTGGCCACAGACCTGGCCTTGCAGACCTGACCTAGGACATGCCTCATGGCTAGAGGCTTCTATAATGATCGCTGGTACCTTCACCAAATCTGCCCTGGTCCTCTTGTTCAGGTATTGTGGGTCTGAGCCTGCAGGCTGCAAGGTCCTGTCCTTGCCTGGGATGCTGTCCTCCTTGGCTCCCAGCTCGCCTGCCCCTGCGAAGTAGCTCACTTTTACTGCTCCCCAACATGGCCACACACTCGGCAAAGTTTTACGTAAAAACAACTCCCCCAACTTGATCAATCTCCCCAGTTATACAGAAGAAGGATGGATGTCTAACTCTTATTCACACAACCTCCCCTCCTCAAGATGTGGAACCTTCTGAAGTTCTAACATGAATCTCCAAGGTTACCTCCTCCAGAAGCCTCTGCTTGAGCTCCCTTTCTGTCTCAAGCTTCTGCTGTAAACTGCGGGCATTCATCTCCAGCATGGCATGCTTCTTCTCCAGGTCATTGAGCTGGGAAAGAGGGTCAGAATAACGTTGAACACTAATAAATAGAGTTCCACAGTCTTAAAATCCAACTTCACCAAGCACATGCTAAAGAAAAATGATACAATTAGCCTTTGGTTGCCGGGGAAAAAACAGCCAAAAGACATTTTGGCTTGTTCAAATGCAGATACCAAGTTATTGAAGGACTTCATTCCAGGCGTCATAGGCTGCTGTCTGCTTTAGACTTTTTCAAAGAAAATCGGAGGTCTTTGGCTTGAAGATAGAATTCTATTCTATGCCCTCCAGTCTTTTTAATTTGTCTCTAAAACATCTTGAAAAAAGCTGCTCAAGGCCACATTTCTAAAAGTAATATCACTGGGAAAGTATTCCATCTAATTATGGAACTCTAGGATTTAAAGTTACTTACCTTATCAGAAAGGCTCTCTGCTTTGAGTTTTTGTTCCTTGAGTGCTTGCTGCAGGGCCAGAATCTCTGCCTTGTGTTCCTTGACAGCCAGTTCTACCACCTGGCGGGACTCAGTAATACGCTGATCTGCTCTCACTCTGCATTAAAATGGAAAATAATGTTACCTAACTCCTTTCAGGCTTGACCTCTCCCTAGCAGGCAGTGGCATCAATAACTCTTTCAGGGGTTGCCTCAAATTCAAGATGTTACTTTAGAAAGCCAGACTGTTTGCTGCAACACTTTTATATTATATAACCCTGTTTCTGCCCCTGCTAGAACTACAGCCTTAAAAATTTCAAGACCCCACAGGAACAGTCAGGAGCAAAGACTTTTTTATCCATAAAATAAAATAGAAGATAATAAATAAAGACATTTTATAAATTACAATGATAAATACCATACCATTGAATCGTTCACTTGCAAAGAAACAAAAGGAACAATATCAGTGATGACTATTCACTAATAAACCATTTTTAGAACTACCTCAAGATTTTATATTTAGCTCCAACTCCCATATCCTATGCTAAATATAATTTTTGTACTAGCTTCTATAGAGCATTTTCATAAAAGGTAATGAAAGGGAAGGAAGGGAGAGAGACCTGCTCTGTTTCTCAGTATCCAGCATCCTCTGCAACTCTCTAACTCGACATTCAAACTGGGACTTCTCATCCCCTAGAACATTTCTCCACGCTTCCCACTGGCGCTCTTTCTCCAGGAGTTCATCATTCAGGGCCTCCAAGTCCATTACTTGCTCTTCCAGCATCGTACATGTTGTCTTCAAGGCCTCCATAGTCTAAAAATAAATCCTCCTATCAATTCTCACATCCCACATCCAGCGTGCACTTTCAGCTTCAGCCTTACCATTTCAATTACAGTACATGCAAATCGGCAGCAAACAGGAGCTGGGAAATCACAGCCCATTTATTTCAAGGCTCCCGTACATTCGCTTGTGATTGCCGATAATGTCAGGTCGACCTCATGATGAACATTTTGAGATTTCCAGGGTCACAAAATTAAAATGAGTAATTCTAAATGACAATGCCTTCAGAGCGCAAGGTTTCTAAATAAAATTCTGTAAAAACACGATGGGAAATACCAAAAATTTCTACTCACTCAACTGACCTGGGAAGGAAGGCTTAAATGCCATTGCCCTCAGAAGCATCATCATTTCTTATGGGTTTCCAGATGTAAAAGGAATTTTTGCCAGCTCCCACAAAGAGCTCCTGACCCAGACTTAGAGAGCCTTACTTGTTTCTGGCTGGTCAGCTGCATCTCCCTCTCAGTTATCTCTCGGCGGAGATGATCGACTTCACTCCGCAACTGGACAACCTCATCGTTGGCCCCTGAGGCCTCGTCGAGTTGTTTGGACAGGAAGAAATTCTGGTTGTTCAGCTCTGCATTGTCTTCAGTGAGCTGGTTCAGCTGCTCTTCCAAATCCGAAATCACCTAGAAAGAAAATTAAATCACATGTGAGTGAGCACAGGTTTTTGAAAAAGCATTCCACGCAGAATTATTTATTGCCAAGCTTTTACATTTTTTCTAATTTAAACACAAACAATATTATAGTGGTAGATATTTGTGCATAGGAATGCACTTGGATTAGGCGTAGAGTTTTGTGTCTTAGAGAAAATAGCTTTTCAGCTATTTTTTTCAGTTCAGAGCATAAATATGCTGCAATGTAATTTATTATTTGAGAGACCTGTCATAGCTAAAGCACTGGATTGGGAGCCAGGAGTTCTGGCTGGATTCTCAGCTCTGCTGCTGACTTACAGTGACCTTTCGCCAAAGCACTTTACCTTTTTTTGCCTCAATCTCCCCTAAGTGCAATGAGGCTAATTAGTCTCAGAAAGGCTTTCAAAGTGTGGGATTGAAGAAAACAGACCAAGAGGTGCAGTGGAGGCAGTGTAACCTGATGGATATATCCCTGGGAATTGCTTATATTATTATATGTAACACTGGGTGTAACCAAGAAAGGCAGAAAAATATTAAGAAATACATTCTATCAAAGTAACAGCATTATGGATGGCAGCTGGGGACACATGAGGGGAGAAACCAGTGTGGGAACACAACACAGAAAATCAGTGAAAAGCAAAAACTCAACAAGGCCTTTGCTGAAGTGGGAGCATCCATTTGTTTAATCAGAACAGCATTACACTAAAAGCTTTAAACCACAGTCCTCTGCAATTTAAAGACAAATATAAACAACAGTGGGCCATTTTCACAGTTGGTTTTTATGAATGAAAGGCCTGAGCACTGGGTGGATGAATACGTAACCTTCTCCTAACTCAAAACTAACATCACCACAACAGAAGAGAAAGAAACCTCAGTATAATCTTGAAATGAGCTTAATAAAAAGAATTTCAGAAACTGGTAAACTCTATACAATTCACATTCAACCCTTAAAAATATGTTCTAGAGGCTCTTTTGCCTGGATGTCAAAGAAAAATGAATAAGATGCTTCATTAAATGGGAAAAAAAAAAATCTCAGAGCACAGTTGGCCACACACTCAAATTTAAATGTTCCAATTTCCTACGCCAGCCAAGGACTTAAATATCGAAAGCAGTAGAGGATAGAGCACACGGCTCTTCTCAGCTCTCTGGAAAGATGACAACCATTTCTTTTTGAAGAATGTGTAACGCATATTTTGGCAGCCTTTTACCATGCCTCTCCTAGATCTAAATTAACAGTATTTGGTTTTTAAATTGTGAGCAGAAAAAGTCCAACAGCCATTACTCCCTGCTGGGTGAAGGGGAGTTCCTGCCACCCATATGTTCAGGGTCAAATCAAGATGATTCACACTTCAAAACACAACATTTCTAAAGAAATCTGATCATGTGTTTGTTTCTGAGCACTCTCACTGCCCTGTTCAAAACACACATTTTGTTCTGCACTGCTTGCATCAAGCTTTCAGAGGGGGCAGCCTGTGTCATAAGGACATGTTAGTGCCTACATTGCTACAGAAGTAAGAACTTGGATTTTCTTATACAAACAAAAAGGAGCAAAAGAACATTTGTTTTTACAGTGTTTTACCTACTGCTCTCACAACAGCTGAGATCTCCACTAACTGCCTGATAAGAAACTCGTTTTTTCTTCCACTCGTTTTAATTTTATGTTTAACCACACCATGTATCTAGGCAGTTTCAAGATATATTTTACACATTCACGGTTTCTTCCACATCTATTTTATATACTAGTATAAGTAATTTCTATTAAAAAAAAAAATCAAGCTAGTTTTGAAATACAAAAAAGTAGAGATGGGGGAAACACAAAATGGATAAAGTAATATGCAGAGTTAATATGTCCAATTACTTAATTAATAATTATAATTGGCTGTATTTCAAGTTGACTTCATTCCTTAAGGGCTGGAAGTTAGGCTCCCATTTTCTTTTATTCTGTGTTCTGAGATTTTGACTTCTTTCTCTGAATACAAGTAAAATTAAACCAGATCATATTATATTTCACTGCTACATTTTACCTAGTAGGATATTTCTGAAAAACTTCAGACAAATAACAAAGCAGTTAAGAAAGAAGGGTTCCAGAAGATGTGACATGATCTCTTTCCTTCTTCTAACTGTGTATTTACTGACAATTCCAAAATGCCTTAGCTTAAATTCCAAATATATTATAATCTATATCATATAATCTAGATAGATTTAAATATTTTTTTAACAAGAGAAAATTTGTTCCTCTTGGTACAATCTTCCGTTTTTCATGGGGAAAGGGGATATTTGTTAACACATCCAATAGCTATCTACAGCTGTGTATAACCCAACAGGATTAGGGAGTTTATTAACACTATAAAGCCTAAAGAGTAATGGGTAATACTGACACAGGAAAATAGGATGTGGTGTGATATAAACGCCTGTCCAGGGGATCAACAAAAAAGAAAACATGGATCAAAAAAACCTCACATTTATTTGGAAGTGTTGTCTTAGGCATACATACATACAACCTATACCAGAATCCTGTACCTGGAAAGAGTTAATAGCTTCAGATATTTTTCTTTTCAGTTAAGGAAATCCCCAGGCAAAAAAAGCCGCAAAAAACCGGAAACAAACCAACCAACCCTGAGCTATTTTGAGGTAAATGTGAAGTATATTAAAGGAAAGTCAGTAAGAAAATGCTATTGTATCCTTTAGAAACCCTTAATTAGAAAAAAATCTTCACATTTTGAGTTTATAAATTAACCAAACACTTGAAACCTTGGAAAAGCAATTCTAGACAATCTAGACAGCCACTGTATCTGTGCCACTGCATCACCACTCACAGAGCAACTGGAATTTTCTATTCATGTACATCTTCATCACGACTAATCCATAAAACAGAGATATCATCTAACTACAGAGATTGTTCACTGCACACCACATCTAAGCACACAGCTTATCTTTATACTGATGCAGAGGATTGTATCTCATTTTTAAACATTGCAGAGCAACCCAAGCATAGCAGCTCCTCAGCAGAAGGGACCATATCCAGCATAATTCCCTCCCCACTGAATAGTCTGAGGAAAGCAAAGTATTCCTCTAGTGAGACTGGGCAGATTCACAGCTGTTACCCCTGGTCCTACAAACCTGTCCAGCCATGGATCAAATCAAATATCAGAGCAACAAACAGTCAGGGCCGTGACGATTTGGTTTGCGTATCAGACAAAATGCACTAAATTTAATCCATATGCTCCACATATCAAAACCACAAGCACAATAATGAGGAAAAGGAGAAAATTAAGGAGTTTTACTTGTATACTAGTAACTGCAGCTTGCAAACTTCTCCATACCCTATTCCTTCATAAAGGTGTCTCAGTTCTCAGATGCCACCAACGAACATGCAGAGAAATGCTAGGACACAGCAAGGGAAACTGTTTTGGGATGCTATCAGCAGTGTGTTATTTGGAAGTTTAATGTCATTCCAGACTAATAGTTTTGCTCTATCCATTTCCACTCTTCCCCATCCCCACTGATCTTTACCAGAAAGCTACCTGTCAGAAGTAAATAGGAAACAAGAAAAAGCTATCTCTCAGCCCCAAATTATTGTGAGGACGAAGTGAGAGCAGGCATCAGACTCCTTTTGTCTTTACCTACTCTCTGAGACAAAGCTTTTCAGGCAGAGAAATCCCAACACTGAGAGGCCCAGGCTCTCAAACAGGGCTGCAGATGGATTGTATCTCTACCTGTTCCATCAATACATAACACTGAATCCCTCGCTTTCCTCTCCTCTCCATAGTCAGCCAACATCTGTGCCTTGAAACACACCTTAAACATGGATCTCAGTCTCCAAAAACTCATCACGGTTTATCTTGAGGGACAGTAGGAGCTGCAGAGTAGTAGGACACTGCCCAGACTGCATTCCTCTCCTTCCCACACCAACCCAGGATTAAAACACCCAGTCCCTGTGTTCCTGTCCTAGGTCTCAGAAGATGAGCTGCCTCCCATAAACAGGAGCCTCTTCCTCAAATGATGATGATGATGTTGTCCACAGTGAAGGTCTCATTAACCTCTCTCACAGCAATGCCTTAGAGGTCCCTGATATTTTGTCAGCCTACAAAAACTACAAAGCTCCATTTCTGCCTGTAACTGGTATCTGCCATCAGATTTTCTATGAAATGGGAATCAAGGATAACCCAACCCTTCCACCCAACAGGAATTTTACTTTTTTTTAAATTTAAATTTAACAAAGCTATATAAAAGTTTTTGCCTGGGTATTTAGCCTTGTCACAGTGGGCAAGATCCCGTTACTCTGAAACACAATTTAGCAGCAAGGTAACATCTTTAGATATTATTTTGGAAGCTCACAAGAACACAGATTATTCTTGTATGCCAACTCATTGAGCCAATGGGGAATCAGGATCGTAGACTGAATTCAGCAGGAATTCACACATAACTAAAGTTATACACATCTGATGGGCTCACAGATTTAATGCCTCGATATCCAATCTCTTGCATAAGTGCAGATCAAGCCTGTTAATGTTTAAGACTGGAACACGAGATGATGACAAAAGAAACTCAAGAAAGGAAGATAATCCTTGTTTGATTGGAGAAAACTTGAATAAATGGAAATGCAATATCCAATTAGTAATAAGAAATGCCACTCATTGCTAGAGTAAAAGCAACAGCCTGTACCTGAAAAACCCAGAAGATTCAGATGGTGGTTCTCTAGGTATTTTACTAAGCTGAGTGCAAAGATTTTATAGGACTCTTTCCTGCTAAATATTTAAAGACTTTACTGCATGCTTACTAGAAGTTTTCTTTTGGAAACAATTCTATTATTATTTAGATAACTTAGTTGTATTTTTAACTTTAAACATGTTGGTGATCTGAGAACAAGCCATAATTCGGAGGCATCTGGAAACAACTGACAAATGTGCAAATTTTCCTGTTTAAGAATGCCTTTTTTTTTCTAGATCTTTCTTTGATTGCCTGGAAAATACTTGTAACACTCAAATGGACCGTATATTTCATAGAATAAATGTAGGGAACTAATTCTTCTCCCTCAACAGATCTGCTGGGTGAGCTATCATTGTGAGAAGGTTGTGACAAAACATGACTCTGTGCGTGCCCACGAGCACATACGCGTGTACAGCAGGTACCACAAGTTGCAATTGTTGTTGTAATTAATGTATCCTATTATTTCTTGCTCAACTGAGTGACAGAGAAAGCATGAAACAGGAGAACCTAGAAATGTCTCCTTGGTCAGAGACTTCAGCAAAAGGAAGAACAAGTGTGCAATGAGGATACAAGGAAAGCAGACACAGCCTTCTCTACAATCAGAAGCTGTGACCTTTGTGAAGCTAGAGAAACAGGAACAATACCAAAGAAAGTAGATTAAGTATTTTTATTTCTCTTTTGAAGACCACAAAAGTACTGAAGTAATTAAATTTTTCAATATTTTTTTCCTGTCCAATCTTATTTTCATAATTCTTACACTGTTTGGGGCTTTTCAATAATATAAAATAAAAAGTAATTCCCTACCAAAGTTTGCCAGGCTAGTTCAAGGAGTTTGCCTCAGCTTAAAAAGGATCTCTCTCTTGAGAACTTCCTGAAAGAATAAATCCATCCTTTATCGTGCTGTATAAGTAGCAGCATATTACAATTATTCCCTTGAAGTGTTGTTGGATTTTAAAAGGAGTGTAAATTCTAATCACCTTCAAGTGGAATCACACGGTCACCAAAAAGCACAGCCTGCATCCTACTGGTACCATCAGATAAAAAGGAGTTTGAAACATCTGGTGAGAGCACTGTAATTAGCATGTCTTGACCCTCACTGGAAATAGAGGGGCCCTGATTTCCTCATTCCTCAGGCAGGATGGACAGCCAGGAGCAGTCATAACACACAACATGAAAGGATCTGTCCCTGGTCAATTAAATTATATATGCATTCTCCTAGGCTGGAAAGAGAGTGTATGATGAGCATGTATTATTCACTTAGGAACTATTTAATTAATTTCTTATTGATGAGGATGTCTGATCCCACTTATCCCACTGAAGGGCCTTACAGTGCACAACACTTTTACAAGTCCTTTGAAGCTCTTGACATTCTGGAAATGTTATGGGTCATTCTTCACTGCTGGAGCTTGTTCCCCACACTCGGAGCTGAAGTGTCACTGGATAATGAGCTACAGCTCTGTAAGGCAGCTGACCCTGCAGTGAACAGAAGCCACAGGTTCCACACCTGGTTTTTGCCTGCATGGAGATCACAAAAGTGTTTTCACAGAGAGCTGTCACTCTGAATGAAGGGCAAGATACAGAGCAAAAGAAGATAGCTCCGGATGTAAAATATATGACGACACTTAAGGAGCTAGAAGTTCAATCTAAGAAGATGAGGAAGGGAACAGAAAGTGAAGTTTCTTGTGTAGGATTTCTTTCAGACAGATGTTAAAACACTTTGGAAAGCTCTACTTCCTCACTTCTTCATATCAAGATATTCTATGACCAGAAGAACCCCCTCGCTTAGTGCTAAAGAGCAAGTGAGGAAAACAGAATGACTCTCATGCTGAAAAGGTATTTTAAAATATGAAAATTTATACGTTAGAGACTTACTCCTACAGTATGAAAAATTACGTTTGAGGAAATCACTGGAAGCAGGGAAACAATCAAGATAAAAAGTCCCAGCAATTAAGCCCTGCTTACAGTGTGGGGTAGAGAGAGAAAAAGCCCAGAATAATTTACTATCACTGCTGATCCAGAGGACTGTGGTCCTTATCCAACACTTGTGTAATTCATGTCACTGGAAGGCAGATACTCTCCACCAGCCACCATAAACAAGTGTGAAGACAGTGTTAAACTGCAAGAATCTCTGGATAGACAAAGCCCTTGGACATCTGTCCTGGACTGATAAAATGAATCTGAAAACCTGCCAAAGATCTCAAACAACAGAAGGTGAAAATTCAGATCCTGGAGTTCTTTCTGCTCTATGTCAATGTATTATTTGGAACCTTAACATTTCTTGTCTCTTCAAACCCACTCTGGCCTAGATCTACAATGCAGCTCAGGATTTGGACAGGTAGATCTTTTCTTCTTGTGAGCAGAAAAGATCTTCACCTACAGTCATTTTTGCAGCTGCTACACCATTCTTATTAGCTGCACTGCAATGAGATATTTTAATTTACTTTCTTCTCCAAAAAGAAGAATAGTGACAATTTCATGATCAGACTAAAACCTCAAAATTGAGGTTTACCTGAAACCTAAAAGAAATCCAATCCATCCAGCTCCTACTAGCATCTTGAAGCCAGAAGTCCACATTAGGAACTAGTGTCATCAAGGATTAAATGAGGAAATTGTTTGTTTCATTATCCTTAATTTCAAAATAATTCAATGATCTGTATTTAATACTCACTGTGCAGCTATTACGAAGGGCTTCAAATTTACGCTGGATTTCATCTCTATGTGCCTAAAGGAGGTAAGAAGTTAATCATCAATTTTTCATACATTAGAATTTGAATCCAACAGCTGTTGCTAAACAAACTGCAGAACAATCTACCAGCAAGCAAAGTTTGGAAGGCAGATGCTGCAGGCTATGAAAGCACCTTGCAGTGGCAAAGAACTGATTACCAAAAGTCCCATCCTACTTAATCAAAATACACTTATGCTCCCAGCTCTGGAACTGCTTTAGGAAAATGTACAAGCTCAAGAATGGAGTTACGTAACAGGTTCCATCTGAAATGGCCACCAGAAGACTTGTTGATCCCACGCTAAGTTTTTACATACTTGACATGTTAATTTGAGTTGCTTTTACTTCCATATCCAGATTGGTGTTTCATAGAAAATAAATACTGCATACAATTTAATGCTTGCAAAGGAAATCTATAATGGTGTATAATGCAAGCTACCCCAAACAGCTCTGTCAAATCTACCTGAATCCTACCATAAAGTCCCATTTAAGCCTGAGCCTCTCTAAAAAGCAGTGATAAAACATAATAATCAATTCTTTGGAGGACAGCATCCAAAGTACAGAAAAGTTCAAGCACTCATTTTAAAGAATGCAGTATTGCATGCACCGTTTTATCCCCTGATTTACAAGCAAAGCATGACAAAGCAAAAAGTTCTTGTTTCAGCCTCATGGCCTCTCTCAAAATTCAAAGTGATTTAACAAGTGTCTAATGTCACATGCTATCTGAAAACAAACGAAAGGTTAGTGCTCAAGCACATCCAGCCACCTGTCTTCATTCAGAACATTTTCCTTAGAGCCAAGAGACTAAACAGGAAAAAAAAAACGTTCAGCAGAAGTCAAATATGAGAGCTTAAAAGCTATCTTACCACAACAGGCAATGTGAGAAATACAAGTATGTGAAAAACTCCATGACAGGAATAGTCCCAAGCCCACTGAGCTGGACTGTCTCACAGCAGCTGGTCCAGCACTACCAGTTAGCCCCATTAACTGGAGCAATAACTGAGTGAACACAGGTCATGAATATTCATCTGTTTCACTGTTGGGTAAAGATCTCAAGCGCATTGCCAGCCCCTGGCAGTGATATTGGTTGTTATGCAAAGCTTTCAGCTGGGAAGGAACTGCCCCAGTTCTGAGCAAAAAGGAACCCAATGCCATTTCTATTCAGTTATTCTTAGGCCTTGATGCTGTTGCTGCACTTGCCCAGCCTGTGCCCACTTTAGAACTGAGGGAATGGTTCTGCCATTCATCTACCCAAAGCATCAGCACCCGTGTCAGCTGAGCCCACCTCCCCTTCCAAAAACCAGCAATGGCAGCAATATTCGGAACAGTTCTTTGATTAAATGCCACTGGAGCACAAGAACGCACATTTTCAACACTTCCAAACTACAGGATTTGAAGGTCATTAAAAGCTGCCGCTCAAGAGGAGGGTTAGCTGGTAGCAGGTCAAACTACCCCGCAACCCTGGGAATCTTTTGTGAAGGAAATACTTCTTAGAATCAAACCATCTGAAAGCATCTTTTTGTGCTCAAGAGACAGCAACCAGCAGCATATAATCTAGAACTCCATTTACAGGAGGTTGGAGTAGAAGAGGGTGGCAGGACTTGAACTTTATTTTCCTTTCTATCACTCACACACCTCACCAGACTGCAAGACACACATGACAATTTTTAATTAAACAAGCGTTGGAATAAAATTATGTGTTAGAACACTCTCCCTAGGAATTTGGTGGGGTTTTTTTTTCCCCTGAATAAGTATCCTCAAAGAAGGGTAACTGATAGGAAAAAAAAAAAATCATCAAAACATTTATGACCATCAAGTACTTTCAAACTCATGAGATATTATTTAAATAAGTCAATCACAGAATTAAACTCCTAACAATACCAATTTCAGATGCAACTTTCACCTCAAAACAAAAGTAATAATGCTCCTACAAGCCATCAGTCAGTTTTGGCAGCAATGAACCATTACTAGGAAGTATTCATATGGTTAAAGGTAAAATTTGACATTTTAGCCATTCACGCCTCTATCGACACCAGGCACAATTCATATCCATTTCTGAAAATTAAAAATTAAATCACATAAATTCCTTTTAACCTCTTTATGAAACATGCACCTACGTAATTCTAGTGTGTATCTGCAACTCACAGTACAAGTTTCAGGGCTCACCGTGAGGGCTTGAATCTCTTCCTCTGCCTCAGCTGTCGTCTCCTCCAGCTCGGTCTTGGCCTCGCGGAGCTGGTTCTCCAGGGCTGTCCGTGCAGCCTGCAGCCCAGTGATCTGGGATTCCCGCTCCTGCAGGGTCAGCTGCAGCTCGGTCAGCTGCCTTTTGAGCTCTAGCTTTTGTTCTTCGTGCTCTAGACTGACCTGAAGAAACACAAAGTGGTATCCAAATGTAAGTTACTAACAAAGATATGACAGGCAATGTAGTCTCGTTTCAGAACCCACTTTAAGATGCCATTGCCATGTCTGTTCCCAAAATCCCGTCCTGACAGATTGCTTAAGGCACTGAGAAACGAAGGACACAGCTTTGTCTACTCCCTAAAATCTACTCGGTTTCTTGGGAAAAGCAATCTGGCATTTTGAAACAACAAGGGCACAAGAATAGTTCCAGCTGTAACTCAAACATATCAAATACTGATACAAAATGTTGAAGTAATTTGTGATGAACTTTCTTCACTGAAACTAAGAGTTTCTAAGGATATTTATTTGGGAATCTCTAGGCATACATTACATACATTTTGCAATTGACTTCCATATTTCATCTTCCCTTCAGATTCCTTTTAAAGAAACCCACCCACTCATCTTCCTTTGGGTTTACCTGAATGGCTTCTAATGTTTTCTTGCAGCACACACAGGGATAAACATGTCACTCCATGGATAAGAAATCAACAACTAGAACAGATCTCAGTGTTCAGAATCAATTCCAAACCTTAGCACCTTCTTCAGGCTCCCTGTCATCCCAAGGGAATCTGTCTGTTGTGCTGGAGATGTGTGACAAGGCTGTCAGAAACCTTACACTGGTGTCAGTCAGCTCTGGCCAAAGAAGGACGGGTTGGTTGTCCAACAACTTTAGCTAAAGGCAAGATTTCAGCCTTAGCTGAAAATTAGTGGACTAAGACTGGAGAAGAATTTGTAAATCCAAACTAGTTAATACAAAATTAAAAATGAAGCACAGCTCACAAATCTTTAAAAATTTATATTTCCATATTACTGTTAGGTTTTCTTTCCAGAAAACTCTGAAAATGGTGCATGAAGCAGCAGGTTCTTGTTTTCTTACAGCAATTCTGTTGTGTCCTTTGCTTTCTAAGCTGTAGGCTCTAAGGCTACAGGTTATCTTTTTGGTCATTGTACATTGCTGAGCTATTATTCTCTACCCAGACAATATTATAAGGATATTGTGCAAGCAAACATATAAACAGAATTCTGAGAAAGCAAGATGCTCTAAAAGCTCAGATTCAGGATGACAAGTCCTTAATGCTTACATTTATCTCCTTTTAATAAGCAATTTAATTTTTTTCTTAATTACTTGGGGAAAAAAGTACTGTTAGAGCAAACTAAACTAATACACTTTCAGATACCACTACAACAAGTTACTTCCAGTTCTCACTATAATACACAAAATGGGATCCATTTAAGAAAGTTTGTTGAGGGGGATTAGAGCCTTGTTTTCACCTCTCTCAGCCGTGTCTCCAACTCCAGCAGGCGGTTCTTGTCAGTGTGATCTTGGTGACTCATCTTTTCCAATTGTTCTTCTAATTTTCGATTCTGGGCCTCCAACTTTCCAGCTTGTGTTTCCAAGTAGAACTTCTGTTGCCTGAGTTCTGAAATCATCTCCTCTTGGGCTTTCCTGATAGGAGAAATGCACAAGTGACAAACCTGAAATGCCCTTAAGATATGTCCTTCCACTGGGGTGAAGTAAGGAAGAACACAAGTTTCCTGTTAAGTAGAACATTTAAGTTCATGCCTTAAATTCTACATCCCAGCTAAAAATAAAAAATACTAGTGCAGTATTCACCAACATATACCCAGAGCACTAAAATTCCATGTTTGCAAGCTGCACAGACAAATTAATCTTGCACGGGGTAATCTATAATGGTATTTAAGATGCAGTTCATTCTTCTCATTTCACCAGTTCCTTGGTACATGTTTTTCTATAGGGGAAAAATAAATTCTAGGAGTTGCTTTCTCTCAGTGTATTTCCATGAGACAAGAGGAGCCCCATGCTTTAGGATTGGGGGTAGTGTGCTGGGGGCTTTTTTAAGTTGTAATGGACATAGAACTTGACCTACACTGAAGTGAAGCTTTGCTGTCTCTGATCAAAGTCTTCATCCACAAGCTGAACAAAAATAATTACTTGTACTCATAAGAATTTTGAGAGCTGGCAATGATTAATTATTACCATTTGAAATGGATCGCCTCAAAAGAAAAAATAGGGCCTTTCTGCATTATTTACAGTTCCTGGAATCATGTTATCATGCATTGGAAAATTCTGCCTCATAGAGTGCCTTCTACTTAGAAGCCTCACAAAGCTCTACATATATTAATGAATTAATATTTTAAGAAGTTCACTGTGAGATAAGCTGTTATTAATCCTATCCCAGCGAAATTATGTGGGTTGCCCAAGATCAAATAGGAAGACTTAACAAAACTAAAAATAGAACTTAAGTCTTCTGACTCACATTTCTGTGCATTGCAAGCAAAACCACCCTTTCATCCTCTCTGCTTTTTTGATTTACCTCTACAGATTATTGTCAGCCAGAACTGTCAAATGGTGTTATTTCATTTCCTACTGTTTACTGGGCTATCTTCTCAGGAACCTGATAATCATTGGTTTCCTCAGATACTGCTGGAACAAAAGCTTGCAGAGCTCCCCCCTCTCCTCTGAAGGGTTTAATCACTAGCTCTCCTCTTGATGCACGCTCAGATTAGCTGCAGCTTTTGTGGGTTCAAAATGCAGTCCAACAACAATTTATACATTTTCAACAGCCCAATTCAGAAAATAAGCACAAATTCATTAACTATCTGCATGCATAATTAAGCAATTTTCTCTCAAAATGTTGCTAATTCTGTACTATCCCCTACCAACCCTGCAAAGTTCATCATTTGACAATGTCTCTCAAAAATCTATTTCAAATTGCATGTTAAAACATTATTATATGTTTTTCTTGTTTTCTGTGGCTCTCCAGTCAGGATACTGCACCCAGAAGATGCTCCCAGCTTACCTAAGTCCTTACACTCAGTTCAGCACCCACGACTGAGACACTCAACCTTCCATACATTTCCCAGCTCCACCTCGAGACATTTCTGTTTTATTTTAGACTGAAGGTAAGTTATGGCTTTTGCTGCCTCAACAAACTCCCTGGGTGATTAACTGGAGGTCATCTGGAGCATTAAGCAACACAGTTAAGTTCCTCAGTTATTTCTGTGAATATTTTTGGCTGCTCAGGCTAAAATAACTTGCAAGATATTTGAAATGCCAATGAAAATTGGAGCCATTACATATCTGGAGGCATAATGACCACAGAAAAGGAACAAAACCAAAGCAAGTCTTTGCCAAAACTCGTCCTTGTCTGATTCTATTTAATACTGTAGGTGAATCTATCCATGTGGTTCCCACAAAGGCACTACCTGATGTTGGATCCAGCAGCTGATGGACACTGAAACCTTTGTGCAAACAACCAAAGCTGGTGAATCTCTGAACTCAGTAAGGGCAAATACTGTTTTAGCTCTGCCCTGCAGGATGTGTCAAACAATCCATGCTTTTTTCTACACTTGAAGTAGAATACCTCTAAGTCATTTACGAAGAAAAAACATTTTAAGGATAAGGAATCTCAGCTAAAATCCAAAGAAAAATGAAGTCCGGGCAGACGAATGTATCTGAAACAGAAGAATTCAAAAACATGCAGAGACATTCTTGGCTTAAAAATCTAGTGTTCTTCCTTGTCTTCTCATCCATCAGAGCATGATGGAATGTTTATGAGTGAAGGGTGTTTAATGTTTTCAATTTCAAAATCATGTGTCAGGGGAACTGAGTAAAATATATATCTATTAGCAATGTTTATGTTTAAAAAGGGAAAGTATGCTTTCTCCAGGGGGATTTTAGACATAAAATTATTTTTATACTCCTTTAACATATTTGGCAAACCTGCACAAATCACCTGCCTTAGGAAATGCTCCAAAGTAAACACTGTAATACAAACCAATTTTCCCAGTCATGTTTGAGAAAACACAAAAGACACAGCGAGCCACAACTATTTGAAGAACAAAGCGTATTTTTGAAAGGCTATCACTGAAAAACAAGCAGAGAGCACAGCAGGCCTGCAAAAAAGAACCAATTTTACACAGTGAATCAGAGAACCATTTCAATTGGAAAAGGCTCTAAGGTCATGTTCCTGAGACCTGTTCAGCAGTGACAGCAGCTGCCACACTTACATGTTCCTCTGGGTAAAGAGGCTGCTATTTGCTGCCAGTTTGTTGGCCTCAGACAATTCCACAATTCTCTGCTCCAGTGACCTGATCTTCGAATCCATTGCATTGATCATCTGAAACACAGCAATGAGCCTTTGAGACTGCACAACACAAGCGGTTACAAAAATAAAGTTTATAAAAAAGGCTGAACTTTTTACAGAAACAAAAAGAAAAGAAAAGAAAACTGATCAAATGGCCAAAATGAGCAATACAGATGCAATTACTGGAGCTATTTGCAACTGCTTTCTATGGCTTTAAAGTCAGGAAAAAGCAACCATTATATTATCAAGGCGCAAAACGAAGGGTACACAGTAAGCTGCATGGCTTTTTTTAAGGAAATATTCTTGACGATACTCTGAATTCAAAAAACCATGTCTTTTAAAATTCGTATTAATCAGTGAATTTCCTTCAAAGCAGCTCAGCAGCACTACAGAACCTCAAACAAGATTATCTTGCTTGAAATCAGCCTCAGAAAGCTACTCTTCAAACAGCTTTGATTTCCAGCTCAACACCACATACCGCCTTCTGTTCAGCCAGGACTTTGCATTTCTCATGTGCTTCTTCTTCATGTCTTCTGAGCATATTCTCAAGTGCTTCCTTATCTGCAAGATCCTTCTTCATCTGATTTTCCAACACCTAAATGAAGACATTTCTTTTGTCTAAATTATATCTGTTTCACTGGGCAAAGGGCAAGCAGAAAGAAAATCATCAAGACAGACAGATTTTATTTTTTGTAAGTAATTGATCATATCTCAAGCAAAATTAAATCCATGATGCAACTGCATGAAATCCATGAAAGAGCAAACTCCAAAAAGAGCACTCTCTCAGTTATCTCTGAAGAAGGAATTTAACAATAGGATTTTATAGAGATATGGAGATACTGTAGATTTTTTCGTTATTATTTTAAGTCATATAAACTGTGCTCAATAACTGTTCCAGTCTAATGCAACAGAAAATAGAAAAGACTCTCTACCCCAACGTGTACAGCAGAAGAAATAGGAAAGTGCCCATCCTTTGGCTGCCCTACCAACATGGCTCACAGGTAATTTGTGAGCTCCATAGGTATAGATGAGAAGGCAACTGAGACCCCATGAATTCTTCCAGTCAGAGACAAAAATCTAACAGCAAAGTAAAAAACCTCTTTTTGTGGCACAAATAGCTGTCATTAACAGGACTAAAGTAATGAATTGCTACATTTTTCTAGAAATGCATGTTATGCATGTATGACCAGAGTTCTAAATCAGTTGTTAAACTGAAGGTCTCTTCCTTCAAAGACAAGTTTTTCAAAGGCACAAGTTCTGGACACCACAGGATACTTTTGACTTTTCCAGTTATAAAAACCCCATGTCCTGTTTTATCCCTTTGAACCTCTTTTACCTGGCTTCCTGATTTCTGCTATTAAACCCTACATCATAGGTCCCCATAATACACCAGTTCTCTTTTTCTTTTTATTCTTTTTCCAATGCCTATTCTCTTTTCCAGTTTTTATATCACCACTTCTTTCTCAACATCTACATCTGATCTTCCTGCTTTCTATCACTCTCCTCTCATTACTGATAACCGCGTGCTCTGATCTGTCAGCAAGTCTTCTTGTCTTTTTTCCTTCATATTTCTTCCACAAAAATTTCTTCTCTCCTCTTAAATACTATATCCTCTCACATTTAAGCTAAAATGTAGAATTAAAACACTAGATAAACGTGTGAGATAAAGACTGTTTCTACTAAGAATAATTTGTTCTTAGCAAAGATTCTTACAAAATGCATTTACTGGTAGTCATACTGCAAGTTCTTTAGAAAAATCCTTAGCCAGTGCACATATTCCTATTTGCCAGCTTGTTTTTCCTAATTTTAGATGGTGTCTATTTCTAAATGTTTGTTAATGCTACCCTGGAAAAGACAAAAACAAAGTGGGTGGTTTCTGTGGCTTCTTGGCAGATGTTCCAGCTCCAAGAAGATGAAATTTCAGAAATGGTCTACTATTTGCTGCATTTAAAACTTGCAGGTAGGCTGAGTGAACACTCATGGAAAATCAGTGGGAACTGAAAGCTTCTTCAGGGGGTGAGATCCAACAGTATTAACTAAGTATTATTTAGTCAGCAAAAGTCAAATTAGAACCAACAAATGCCTTCCTGTAGTTCTGGCTTCAAATGCCATCTCTCCTAATCCAGTGCCACAGAAAGATAAGGTACAATGGCAGAAAAAATAAGAGAAAACTGATTTAGATTCCACTAAGCTCCCTCAACATTACAGCAATGGTAACAAGAAGGCAACTCACAAGACAAAGCAATCAGAGCCTAAAGGCAACTGTTTTTCCCTGAACTCATTCTACCCACGAAAGCTTGTAGGAACATAAGATATTTTTACTTTGAGTTTCTCCTCATAGAATTGTTCCTTCTGCTTCAGCTGCAACTCCAGATGTTGTGCTGCGATCTGAGCCTCACGGTGCTTTTCCTCCAGCTCCTAAAAGCAGCAAAAATTCATATTCAGACACAAGGAAATGGTAGGTGCTGTGAGGACGTGTTACACAGGTACCAAACATTCATTTTCTTTAAGGCTTCACACTATAAAAAATCCCAAGTCCAGGGCTGTCATGGTGTAAAAAAAAAAAAAAAAGCATTACAAGACCTGAACATTATCAACTTTAAGTTTGCCTATTGCTGCTGACCCATCTACTGCAGAGCAGGAACACTGCTAAGGACAAAGATTTCTACTTCCATAGTAAGAATCTCCATCTCCCAGTGAAATATATCCAAAGATAGGCCAAGGACATTTGGTGAAAATACGTAGTTATAAACATTTTATAGCTGTAGTGGCATCACAGGAAGTTCAGATCTATTTTTAACAAGGTCTCTCACTTGTTTTCTCACAGTAGACCTCAATAACAGGGTACTGCTGTCTGTGCTTTTCATTCTGCATTCAGAGGGGGAATAGCATTTACTTTGCTGTATTCCTTGGACAAATGTTGTCAGAAACACTACTTATAAATTGCTTCAAAAATGAAAAGTGCAGGACGCAATATATGTGGTAGAACATACCAGAATGTTTCTAGCCTCTTCATTTCACATCAGATAGCTTCAGCCATGCACAGTAAGGACTTAAATAATTTGTATTTCAGCAATTAGCTATTTCTGCTGTCTGACTATATTATTTGGGGTATATCTATAACCACCTTTCAACAGGACACCTCTCAAGAGCCGAGCTTACAACTTTATTCTCATTTATTGTCATATTTGCCATTCCAACAATTTCCTTAGAACAGGAGCAGGTCCAGGTCTGTCATTCACTACCACTGGGCTGACTCTCGCATAGACAAGTTCGGGTGCTGAGGTGCATCTGGATCTCCTGTCTGCCCTCAGTACTGCACAGCACAGGAAAATTTCCTGATATTTGTGTGTGCTTTTCATAGTGTTTTCATATGCTCTTTCCTGATCTTCCTCATCTTGAAGGCTTTTTTTGCTCCAGTAATTGCAATAGACCTCCTTTTCCAGAAGTGAGAATCAAAGAGGAGGTTCACCAAAAGTAGGTCATCGACAGTGCCTAGTGCCTGACACTCCTGCATGGAATGGAGATTGCTGCTTTTTGCAATTGAAATATGTCTCCCAGCAACAAGAGGGACAACTCACCTCCCCCAGAAACCCACACGTTTCAGGTCCTGGCAGAGAATCAGACAACCAGATCAGCAGCAGCTTCAAAGCTCTCAGCATCAGACTGCTCATATTGTAGCAAAAGCTTCACCAGTTCCTGCAGTGGCACTTAACAGCCAGTGTGGGCTTAAAAAGGTAATCTCTTACCATTCCTGCTCTCACTCAATATTCTCTATGTAGCAATCACTTTGTTATTGGCATCACAGCAATGATCTGCACTTTCATGCAGGGAGAAATATCTTCTCTAACTTGTTTCTTACTTCTTCATCGGTTCCTTACAGACAGATGAGCAGGTACTTCTCAGGTACTGCTACATGAGTGTACATGAAAACCATGCCTTTATTCAACAATTTCCACCTTATTCTATGCAATTCTGTATCTCCAACTCCCTTCTTACCTTTCTATACTACAAAAAGTCAAAAATGTTTGAAGAGACAACTTGAGGGAAGGTACAGGGTGGGAGTGGAGAAAAAAAGAATACCAGCACCCTGTGCTCCCAGATCAGTTGCAAGGGACTAGGAAAGACTCTATAGGATTATTTCTTCAATGCCTCTGACTTTTTTTATAAAATACTTTTGTGCCTCTCCAACATTCTGTCAGGACTCCATGGAAACTATCTGTAAGAAAAGCTAAACATATCCCATGGTATAAAACAATTAGTCGATGTTTCTGCCTTCCCTTCCACTTTCTCCTCTACAGAGAACATAATCAAAACCAAGGAACAATCCCCAAATATGCACAAGAGGCTTATGAAACAATTCAAAGTTTTACACTATTTCTAAACAAAAAGTTGGCTCCGGTCCCAGTACAACCATAGTCTCCCACTTACCATGCATTCCTGCCATCAAAACAATTTGAAAGGAACGGCACTACTAAAGAACTGATTCTACCTTTCCTTGACAGTGCTCAGGCATTCTGATGCTAAAGTCTATACACCCAGAACAAGCCTGGGTCATCTGTTGACTCCAAATATGTTTGTTTTTTCATTTCCATTTGGCCTTCCTCAGGTGTGCCTTGGCTTGGGATTACTACCAGTAAAATATAATCCTTTTTTTCCTTGTCATATTGGCAACACACAGAGAAAAAATTATTTTGCCTTCCTCATGCGTTAATTATGCCACTATTAAATTATGCTTTCTGTCCCAGGGAAGCAAAGGTATTAGAAACATCCTCTGCTTGATTCACTAGAGACTGACATACTAACTTGCCTTAATAGATTTAACCAGGAGAGAAACAAGAAATTGCCAACAGAGAAGTTATGTGGGTGCAAATGGTTTCCTAACAAATATCTTTGGAGATGAACCGTTTGGATGACTAATTTTTCTCCGCTTCAAAATGTAAGCATTTCTAATAGATCTGACCTCTAAATTCCTCTGCAATTTACTTTAAAAGATAGATGTTTTTGTTGTTGCAGTAACCCACCCTCAGAATGTTTTACCTCTGAAACAATCATTAGGTAAATAATTTAAGTATTACTGTGTTGACTGAAAAGTTTTCCCACTGAGATGACTACAATTTTGAAGCACTATTAAGACTAAAGGTACAGGAGTGAGTTTCTAACTAGAGGTCCAAATAATATTTGAATGCTTGAGCTTTCTCCAGTATGACTGGTACAGGAAACAAATCCCTTTATTCAACAATTTCCACCTTATTCAATGCAATTCTATGTCTTCTGATCCTTCCCTACCCCTTTCTTACAAGCTCTTACCCTCTAAGTTTCATTTTCACCTCTGCTCACCAGAATTTTTTCTGCCATCTGTTGAATCTGTTGAGATTTAGTTTGAATATCTTCTTTTAGGCGGTTTTCTCTTCGTTCCACAGTCTCTAATCTCTTCACTTGATTCTCCAGAGAATGGCGCCGTTCCTGCAGAGCAATTATGAGCTGCTGTTTAGGCCACCCAGCTCTGCACTAGCACAAAGCAAGGAGTAGTTTCTAGAGAAAATAGGCTGAAACAGTCAATATATATGGCTGGCTTTCGTATTTTGAATCCTCATCATGCCCCAAATCCCCAGGCTAACCACATGTCCTTATCGACTCCTCACTGAAAATAAAACCCCTGCATTTTCCTCAAAGAAATATGGTTTTTAATTACAAATGGATTTATGTCTAACACCACTTTCCCCTGAAGAATTACTACAGAAAGAGATGCTGTTCAGAGCCACCCAGATGAGGGTTCCTAAAGACACATCCCAATAAACTAATTTACTCAAGACAGACACGCTGCACTCACCTCCGCTTCAAGCAATTTTTTCTTCATGCTTTCATTAGAATCTTCCCGGTTCTGCAGTTTCTCCAACTCCTTCTCAGCTCTCTCCTTTGCCTGACGGATATTCTGCAGGAGCTCAGTTGCCTCTGAGCTGGCTTTCACAGCCTGAAGGTTAAAAGAGAAGAAAAAAAAAAGGTATTATATGAAAAGCACACACAAAAATTTGGTGTGTGAAAAGTTCAGAACTTCAAGATGACCCACTATAGAACTCTGGCCTAACAGTCTAAATTAACGTGTGCAGGAGTCCAAACTAACTTCTGCTACATAATTTTGAATTCTATTTCACAAAAAAATTAACATCTAGGATACACATTTGTCTTGCTATACTGCAAGTTACTTGACTCTACATCCTCAAAGTTAAGTCTACCCCCAAATTCAGCCCAAGTTCTTTGAAAGAACTCACAAAGTACTCTTACTAAAGGACTAGGAGAATAACCTGTTGGCTTACATATAATTCCTTGGCATCAATGCAGGTAGAAAAGGAGACAGGGGATTAAAACATTATTGTTTTGAAATATTAAAAGTATGTCGTTTTGGCCTCCTATTCATATTCATGATCATTAACCCTTGAAAAAGCCCTCTCTCAGCAGGTGCCAAGTTCAAAAAGCTCAATCGGGGGATTATTATGACAACCCCTTTCTTTTCTGCTGAAGGATTTCAATGAGAGAAGTTCCCTGACTGTTCTTACAGTGACACCTTCAGTGCCAGACTGACCACGACAGCAAACATCAGATATTCTGCACTTCTTTCAGCAAACATTGATAAGGTGTTTTAATTCTGTTGTGAATCCTTATCATTCAACATTTTTACTGTGAAGAACTGAACTGCTAAGTGATTAAAGCAGAGCATACCGGAAGACTAAACCGAGTCCACCACGTGTTTTACTAGTGAGTTAAACCCAGCTGAACCCTGTCTTCAGAAGCAGAGGACCAGTGCACTGTCCAGAGCATATCCAAACCGGCCTTTATATGAGAATTTCTCTACACTATTCCAGTTCTGACTCAGCTTCATTTGTAAAAATAAACACTGTTGACATGTCTCAAGAGCCAAAAGCATAGTGAGAGCACCAGTGACTTCAGATACCAGTTCCCACCCCCTTTTCCTTATCATCCCCCATGCTATGACTAATTCTATTTTTGAGGGTAAAACAAAGTGCATCCCTCCTCTTCATTAAGGTCTCACTGGGAAATCTTGTGAAAAACTCACTTTCACCACCCAGTCGTTACCTTTGTCAGCTTTTCCTGCAGCTCCTGGATTTTGGCCTGCTGCTCTGTATTGATCTATAGTTAGATAAAACGATGGAGGGAAAGAGTCAAAACCAACGAGGAGAAAATACTCATTGCTTATGATACCATATTTCTTTTAATTCACTTCCCAAAAATCTTGGTTTCCCCCTATGATTCCAACACACCAAAACACTCCTTGGCAAATCCATTCCCATTTTGCCAACCTCCAGCTGATTTCATATTTTGGTTACCAAGTAGATTGTTCAGTGTGAGAACACTCAGAATTCTTTTTGCTTTTCATTTGCTGTTCTTTCTGAATAAATAAAACCCTGATGTATCCCCAACCTGACTCTTAACTTGGATGACACATAACAGCCTGTCTTTGCCTGGCTTCTCAGAACAATCCATTAAGAACAGGTTATCCAGAGACAACTTCATATCAAATCAGAAAGGACAGTGAATCACACCAAGATGTCTTAAAAACTAAAATGAAAGGGGGTGGGGGCTGTGAGGCCACACATGCCACTGACTAGCCAAAGACATTCTTGGTTTCTGTGCATAACATGAAAGACCCAGGAAGGAAATTCTAGGACACTGAAGTAATATACCTTTTCCAGTTTGGAATACAACTCTCCTGCTTCATTTTTCCCTTGATCTTTAACCTGTAACTTAAATATAAAATACATTAAAATCTCAGGAAAAGCTGGGCTTCTATCCAGTCATCACCTCATGCAATTTAAACACCAGCAGTTACACAAAGTATAAATCATATCATTTTGAGTGTACAACTGAAAAACATGTTGTAGTAGTTGTACAAACCATGCTAATCTTTGAAGGGCACACCCACAA
Organism: Mohoua ochrocephala; assembly: GCA_013398855.1. Lineage (NCBI taxonomy): Eukaryota > Metazoa > Chordata > Aves > Passeriformes > Acanthizidae > Mohoua > Mohoua ochrocephala. Next base: position 652,461 of record VZTA01025228.1, on the reverse strand, counting down.
CTCGCGTGTGCATGTGTCAAACAGCACTAGATATTCCAGCAAGCCTCAGCCCCCTCTCCCATGAAGCCTAAATTACCTTTTGCAGTTTGTTGTGGCATTCGGCAGCTTTACGTTTGAATTCCTCAGCTGCCAGGCGGGACTCCCTCAACTCCGACTCGTAGAGATCACTGCGCCTGCGAGCTGAGATCAGATCCTCTTCCAGCTGATTCATCATCAGCCTCATTTCTTCTACTTGAGCTTGGTACTCCTGTAGTTGGGGTGGAAGGGAAGGAGAAGGGATTACAGCTTAGAGGCACCAGGGGAAATGCTTGGTGCAGCAGATTCCAGAATACTGACTGCAGGCAAGAGATGCATTTAAGAGCAAGTAGAAGAAAGTTAAAGTACAAAATAAAACAGTAAAAACTAACTAAAATAACATCCATGGTGTTCTGGTTTGAGTCTTGCCACTTTCAACTCAGTACCTCAAAGTCAAAACATTGACTTTTTGAGAGTGCAGGAACACATACATACATCTACATACAAATGATAAAAATTACTTACATTTCTAATTTCTGAAACAGAAATGTGCCTTTGAGTTGATGTCTCTACTAAATGCCCAGATGCTCCCTCAAGATCTATTTTCTCAGGCTGATAACATGACAGTTACCACAGATCTGCACAGCTTGGGTAAAAGGAAAGAAGGAGAAGCAGAGGGGTAGCACACTCTGGCTTCCAGCCATCAGCTATTTTCTCCTGACAGAGTTAAAAAGGATCACATTGCTCAGTATGGGAGACAACCTAAAATCAAATCTTATCTTAGAAACACTATCGAAAACTCACATTGCTCACAGAAGATATTTGCCTATAAAGGCAGAAATAAAGATTCCCCATGCAGGAAACTACAAGACAGGGCACTTGGATGGGGAAAGTGGGAGAAGAAAAGAACATTTGAATTGACTATCTCAATGAGACTGGGAACTCAAACTGAGAGCAGCTTGAGAGATTGCTTCACATAGCTTCACTGGAAGAAAAGAATTCAATTATGTTTAGCATTTACTAAGTCCTGTAAGTATGCATTTCATAAAATTGCTCTAAAGCAAAAAAAAAAAAAAACCACCAAAAAACCCTCTCAAAAATCAAAGTATTTTTTACGAAGCTGAGAACAAGTAGAAAACACGCACATCAAGAGTTAAGAACAAAGATTATGAAGGACTGACAGTGGGGGAGTCTATCTTTCTTTCCATTTTAATATCTTACAATATGCTTGACTACCCCCATATTCAGAAGAATAACTGTCTCATGACAGAATCAGGTTTGTCATCGCTCCCTCCAGACAGGCAGCTGCCTTCAGTTTGATGAGTGACTGCACAAGCACTGACCCTGATGTCAGCCCCTCGTTCTCCAGCATGGAGAGCTTATGCAGATATTGAAAGAAGCTGGGCCTTTAGCAGATCGCTTTACTGTCCCTTACAGGGAGCAAAGAATGGCTCTTCGGCTTGTAATCCCAAAATTGGTTCTCCAGTTTGTAAGCCAGACGGGGACCTACTCTTTCCAGTTCATCTCCTATGGAAGGATGATCTTATTTTTTTTTTGCTGGAAAGAATATGAGCTTTTTTATAATAACTAAGCATGTATTAACTCAAATATTCTTTTTACACAAATATATTTGTGAATAAAAAAGGCAGAACGGTTTGAAGAAAAAAATGTTCCGCTCAGAAATCATAATTTGTTTAGACTTCCTAAAATACTGGGCTTTTACATCAGCAAACGCTTGACCAAAGAATTACAGGTATGACAATAGTTGCCACTGTGACACTGAGTGTTTGGGAAGGGAGGAGAATGGGGAAGGAGAAAAGAAGAAAGAAGAGGAGACAATTAGTAATATTTCAGGTTTTCTTGTTTCATCACATTTACAAGACTATCTTTGAATAATTCTCAAGATCAGGTCAGAGGAACAGGCCACACCACTCAAGGCAATAAGAACAAACCTGTGGGATATGCAGTGGTCCGAGTTTTAAAATATCAAGAGGTATTTAAGCACAGATTACTAGACAAGCAAAGTTCAGGGCATGTACCTGAAGCAAATCACATCAGGGAACTACACAGAAATGAGCGGGGCTTTCAAAAAATACAGATTCTGATTTGTTGCAAGTTTGTCTGTTAGTACAGTTCTTCATCAAGTAACAACCAGAGCACAGGTTTTGTTAAAAAAAAAAAAAAAAAAACGAAACGAAACAAAACAAAAACCAAACACACACCCCAAGCAAACAAAAAACCCCACAAACCCACCAGGCTCTTCTATTCAAGTACCTGAGGTTAAGTTGAACCTACAGCCTTGCTCTGAAAATATCAAATGCCTACTTATTGGGTTTTGAAGATTCTGATTTGCTGTCGATTTGAGTCATTCTCCCTCAAGCCTCAGGTTTCCAACAGCAAAATTCTAAGGGGCTCTTCCAACTCTAGTTCCCTCTGACTTAAAAATCACGGTCCAAGTCTTTGATGGCCGAGATCCACCTGCTCATATGAATCAGCACGAATCTCTCAGCATTTCTGGCTGCAGTGTTCTTGCACACGTGTTTCAGATAGCTCAGAAGGCCACCACGGACATGAAAGTCTGTAGGATTAATTTGTTGAACTAAGCAGCCTCTTTATGTCATTGTGAATCTTCACAAGCCAAATTAAGAGATTCTGGGACAAAGCATTTGATTAAGAATTACTTGCATTATGTTTCCTCTGTTACATGTGTCTATACAGCCTAAGAATCTATGGATATTTAAAATCATCAAAAACGTTCCACATTTCAGTATTTAAAGCAACTTTGCTAGCAAAGCACCAGAAGAGAGAGCAGGGAGCTTTAGATCCCTTGTATTACATAAAACCACCACTCAGAAGAATGCTGGGGAAGTCTGTGGAGGCCCGCTACATCCAGAGGGTTGGGCTTGCATTTCATTACTTTTTACATAAGAGCTACTCATGTCTGGAGAATTATTACCAAGGTTTCTGGGCTTCCTTGTCTCAGAGACTTTGAAGTGAGTCAGTTGATGCTTGTAAAGTGCTGTGACGATGAAAACCAACAGATAATTACAAAGAATTGTTTGAATGCTATAGAAAATTTCAATTTCTTTTTCTCAATGCAGTATGTTGCTCTTAATTCATAAAACTGAATGGGTTCTCTCTTGCAATGACTACATTTGTCATGAAGTTTTTATTTAATTTTGACTTTTTTTTCTGTATGAAAAACTATGCGAATTAATGAATTTCAACATTCTTTGGGTGGAAAAGAAAATCATTAATTCCTATTTTGCAAACAAATCAAATCAGGAAAAGAACACTTAGGCAACACACATTCTGTTTTGAAATACGATTTAGCATTTTAAATGGTAAGATAAAGAAGAAAAAAAAAACAAACCAAAACAACACAAAATTCAGGTTAGCTCAGTTCTCTCCCAGGTAAAGATTCATTAACTTGTGAAATTTCCATACCTTAACCATTTAAAATGGATAGGTCATTTCTAGTGCAGCATGTTACTAAAGCATTGCAACTTTCTCCTAAGCTGATTTTATAGACAAAGTACTTTCAAGACTAGGAAAAGAAAATTGTGAAATTTGGAGTTTGTGCTTACTTGCAAAACACATAAGTGGAATTTTGTTTCTTCCTATATTGTTCAGGAACTCCTGTGAAATCACACAGCTTGGGAGTTATCACAGCCTATCAACACCAAACATAATCCTGGCACCAGAGCTAGAATATGCCAAGAATGCCTATTTGTGGGCAGCCACTCTGCTCCCCAAAGAAGCAGGAATACCTGTTCTTTGATCTCTTGCAGTTTTCGGCTTTGCTCTCTGATATCATGAAGTAGCTGTAGTGCCTTATCATCTTCCTGAGACACCTCCATCCGTGCCTGCTCCAGGCTTCGCTTTAAGCTCTGCAGAAAGCAAAATGTTCAATACATAGGCTTTGGTTTCTCAAATGGTTGTATAATGAAGATCTTTAGTTACACAAATGCCTCCTTGGCTGCAGTGAGGCATCAAAAAAATGGAGGCACCAATGATGGAACCCTAATGAAATTCATGGCCAGTGCTGCTCCTATCTGAACAGAAGCGGCCCATTTTACAAACACTGTTTACTCAAATCTTAGTTCAAATCTCCACTTCCTCACATCAGGTGTAGAGACAAAAACCAAACACAGATCACAAAAGGCATCCATTATTGACAGCATTTATCTATATTTTATCCAGCACTATTAATTCACAACCTAGATACAATCCTTCAACTTCATGTTACTTACATTTTTCTTGTTGCTGTTAAGTGAGTCAAATGCTTTAATCGTTGTTAAACTTCTACAAGGAACAGAAGAGCTGACTCTCACCACATGCCTTACCTCCAAATTTGGAGTCACCAGAGGAGTGGTGCTCCTATGAACTGAGTGTTATTCATCAACAGAAAGACACAAACTGAATTTTATTTCTTTACCTAGTAGCATTCGGTATGGGAAAATCACTTGGCCCCATTTTAAGATGTGCTTCCCAACAAACCAAGACATCAGAAATGGTTTTCAATTCGCTGGAACAGAGTATTAGCTGCATTTTTGTTCTTGGTAAAAGAGAGGAAACATAATTGTATATCCAACCGAAAAGACAGACTATCAACTAGAATGAAAATATCCTCACTGGAATCTTGCCAGGACAACCAGGCAGACATTCCAGCTCTCATGAAAAATGATCTTTGAAGACATGGTTTTACAGCCTTATTTTTATATTCTACCTGAAAAATAGCACCTGTTCTCAATCCTCCCTGACACTCTGCTAGGGAACTGGATCAGTCTGAACTCAGGACACCACAGACGGAGGCAACACCACTGCTTCCTAATCCTATTTGCTCTTGAAGATTTCTGTCTAGGCACTGATTAGGCCCCATCCTCTTCTGGCTAAGAAACCTTCAAGAAACACAACCCAGGCATGTTCTAGCACAGCCAGTAAGACAAACATCACAAAGAGTTTCAGCGAGACCAGGACAGTAGTCACTCCTGCATGATCTAAGCACATGACCATGAAACAACATTCGAATAAAACTACCAAGCAAGCTTTTGCAAACACTTCAGGGCTCCATGTTCAACAGATATCCTCTCACATAGTATTTTCTCTCCATCAAGTATCCCACTGAAAGCAGGATGGAAGAGAAAGACAAAGACCACTAGATTTCAGGCCTTCAGAGCTGAAAGGACTGGTGTAAGGGCTCACACTGCATTCTGTGATATAGGTGGCCAGGTCCTGCTCCAGGAGGGATCGCTGGGTCTCAGAGGCTTTCAGTTCCACCTCCTTTTGGCTAAGTACAGCCTCCACCTCTGACACTCTCCGGTGCAACCGCGTCATTTCCTGCTCCATCTGCAATAAATATCAAGAGGTTATAAAGGGGGGCTTCAAAAGCTTTGTTAACTGCTACTTTCAGAGCTCTCTTTGTAAGGAATTTGTCTCCAAGAGACTTCTAGCTATGTTTCTCCAAATGTTGTTTAAATTCCGATACCATTGTCTCTGCTCCAGGAATGCACAGTTCTTCTTAAGGACAAAGTAGTAAGTCTAAGTCACCCCATTCATTCAAGCTGCTTGTTCATATTCAGTCATTCTTCGAACCCCAGTTAGCAAAGGAGACACAATCATTTTTCACCTGACTTGCAGAGATGGGTCACTTTAACCTTATCCCAAATCCATGCTGGACCAGAAGATGGCTTCCCCCCATCTCCGTGTCAGGAGCAAATGGTCAAATCCAGAACAGAGCAGGGAGAAAAGTAATGGAACTCTCATAAAAGTCTCAAACAAGCAGTAAGCGTTAAAAGACTCCACCAGGTTCCCTTTATTGGAGCACAGCAACTGTTACAAGACTTTCACCATAAGCAGTGACGTGACAACAGTTATATAAGCAGGAGCTGATGAGAGAGGAAGAGCCCTCAGAACAGTACTGCTGTAATGTGTGTCTGATGAAGAGGCAGGGCCTGCAGGAAGAAGCAGTCGTCTGTGGCACGCTGAGAAAAGCACTGTTTAAAATCCAGAGCCGCTTCTTGTTAAGTTAAAAGTATCTACAGCAACAGCATGGCCTACATTCATCTCCCTTTGTACTGGACAGGAAGCCACCTCTCTGAAGGAAAAGCACTTTGCCCACCACGAGTCTGGATGATCAGCAGCATCTGACAGATCCCTGGACATACAGTGGTTGCAGATTCCTGGAGCAATGGGTGTGGCCAATCGCATAAATAAATACCTTGTGACACTTGTCCTGGGCGTCTTGGAGTTCTTTGCTCTTGAGAAGAAGTGTCTTTTCCATGGAGCTGACCTTGGCTGGGGAATCCACACTTGAAAAAACAGATCTAAAAGAGCAAAGCCAAACATCACATGAATATGGGCAAAATGTACAGAAATCTGATTTATGCAGCCTCTGTAAAGTCATTGGGTATTTACTTATTCCAGGATAAAAGAAATGTGATTGTGCAGCAATCACAGCCTAACAGCCATCATTGCAGATCAAATGCACCAGAAAAGCTAATGACAGTACATCATTATTAAATAATCCACGTGTACTTCTAGTTACAATATTAATATTTTCCATCAGTGGCTATGTAACAATGCAAAACAATAAATCACAGCAGCAGTTTTGCATGATTTGTAGGGATTTCTAGGTGCAAGAAAAGCAAAGCATAAAGTTAACGTAACCATTTGGAAAGATAACAAATTTTCAGAGAAATGCTCTTTATTTGGTACTTTATTTTTAAACAGGTTTTTAAATTATCAGCAAAGTATAAGAGCCCTAAAAACTTCAACATGCCATAATCTGCACCACAGGAAGAAGAATTTAATATCCTTAGTTACATTCTGTGAATCAAAATTGAAACTTCCCTAACCCAATTCATATGATCCCTACAAACCCAATCAATATCAATATGATTAGTCACACTGCAGAACTTCAGAGTTCCACTCAGAAGTAATTTTTTTTTTCCTGAGACATAACTGTACTGTTCAAAACAATTTGACTCCAGAAACCTGGGGAAAATATTTACTTGTTCTTAAGCTTTCAGTGTAATTGGGACTCAGCATTTAAGAAGTTTACCATTCCTGTTAGTTTAAATTTATTTTAGAAAAGGATAGGAAGCCACCTGATGTTTAGGAGCATATTTTTAGCGCTTTGCAGTCTTAAATATGCAACCTGCAAAAATTAAGTACACACATCAAAACACAATTTTAAAAATCACATTCTCCCTTGCATAAAATGATTCAGACTAGAGACTCAAGCAGTTAATGATGGAAGCAGTGTTAACTGATAGATGAAAACGCAGCAGTACAATGAAGGTGCTAATAAAAGATCACACAGGCTGCCCACACGTTGCTTTCTGCTTCTCCTGGCCACAGTTTGGTGTGCAGCCAGTTATCCCCATGGAGAGAAAGGAGCTTTGAGCAGCTCTCTGCATAGAGCCAGACACCCACACACAGCAGCACAGGCTCCTCTCAACACCAAGGAAAGTTTCATTCCATCACCTCCATTTTCTGAGAAAAATCTACTCCTTAATCCAACTGGATATGCAGCAGAGGCACAGAAAGACATACATGGATTTTTACAAAAATGCAGCAACATTTCTGTATCAAACAGATCTTCTGCACCACCACCTTGAGCAGTGATTAGGAAACACTGCTTTAATATCAGCAAACAAACACAGCAAAATCCACCAATGCTGCCTTGAAAGGTCAAATATTTTAATACATCTCTTCAGAAACCTGATACGGAAAAACTTAGACGAAAGAGTCCTGCATGGCAATGATACAGATATGATCAGGACTTAATTAGAAAAAAACGTTTAAAATTAATACTTTTATACAGCATTCCTTTAGCCCTGGTCCAATCAATCCAATCTGTCAAATTACCATATTTAAAAATCAATTTATAAAGCGTGTCTATACTCCTACAGAGAAAAAGCAACCATCTGAGAAAGATGCATATTAAATCCCGTAACAGCTGGGTGTACAAACAAGGCTAAAAATGAATAGTTGAGAAAAGCAGTCTAAAAATACAAATTAAAGCTCACATTAACTAAAAAAGACACTAAGGAATCTGCTTTCAAATGTTAATCAAATATATGTAAATAGCTGCAAATATGTACTGAGACAAGTCTGAAAATCTTCTTATAATAAAAATTTAGTTTTACAGGTCTGAACTGTATTGGCTAAAGCAATCTTTTTTAAAATTATAGTTTCAACCTTAATCATCACTTTTTTACTTCCATTCTTTTCAAATCTGAGGCATTACCTAAGAAAACTCTAGCCAGTTCTCATAGACCTGGTTTTATTTGTGTCTTCTATTCCACCTCCTCCAAGGAGCTAATTTTAGTCGTTATTTTTGCTTATTGGTTTTATTTGCTATTAAAAGAATCAGAGCCTAATATTACAGGCACCATTTTGCATTTCAAAAATTTCTTCTGGTAAGTCAGCTGAAAGCATCCCCAGGCACTGCAAGCCCGACAGGAAGAAGAGGGATTCAGGGAAGGAGATGAAGAGCTATGTAAAAGGCAAGTGGTTCAGCCAGGTGGGATAGGATGGGACAGGGCACAGGAGACTGACCAAGTTTGGATTTTATGAGGTGACTGCAGAGGGAGCTGCTCCTCAGGGTTGGTGTTGGCTTTGGAAGGGGAGAGGCGGCTACAGAGAGAACTACAATCTTTCTTCCTCATCCCTGTCCAAAGTGAGGAAGAAATTCCTTAAAAATATACATCCTGGTGACACAATGATTTTCCTGCCATGGAAGCAGTACATCTTATCCCCAAGGGAAGCTGATCTCAGTTAGCACTGAATACACAGTTTTTAGGAGACAGGCTTTCCCAGTAATTCTTTCCTGGGTACAAATGGTATTAGAACAACTTCTTGAACATCCATACAAGCTTCAAAGTATCAGAAAGGGGCAGACAAAGGAAATCAAGAGAAACGGAATACTGGCTAATCTAATAAGCCTTGTCATGGTGATAGAAGCTTTCAACAGAGCACGCATGACAAGGTGGAAAATACCCACATTTCTGGGGCACTTATATTCCTCCTCAGTCAGCATCATTGCAGAAATTAAACACAGACAAGCCAACATCAAAAGCCGTGATGCAAGGCTATCATTCAGGCTGGGACCATGTCAGAGTATTTACTTTAATTAACTGCTACATCTGCATCAATTCTCTTAGCACAACAGAGCAGTTTCTGCTGTTTCCTCTCAAGTGCGAAAAAAAAGATTAACAAAAGGTAACCAGCTCCATCAACAAGAAAATTGCAATAAAAGATCAAAAAAACCCCAAAGTCAAGTCTAGAGTACCAAGATCTGATAGCACTGGCTGTGCCAATTTACTTTCCAAAGAAGCAGTGCCTGCATGACTAAAAGCCAAGTTAACTTAGAGCTGACTAGTGAGTTCACAGCTAGATCAGCAGCAGCCTCAACCAGCAGAATGAGCAGAAATGGTGCTGGTTGTGTAAAAACTCCTCCAGTCCTAACGTGGCTGAGACGAAGAAAAAAACATTGGCATAGGAAAAGCTCCAAGCTGATTCTTGGTCTCAAACTCATACCTTGTACATCATATCACACCTTGTAGCTTCCTGTGTCCTTTTCTGTCACTGTCCTGAACCCCCAACTCACCTGTGCTTCTTCCTTCTCACAACGATTGGCACCATCTGTCCTAATCCTGGCTCCCACACAACATGCTGATAATCTCATCCCCCATCCCTCATGCTCTATTCTTTTTAGCATTATACTCATCTGTACCTTCCGCCCCCTCGTAAATGCTTGCTCAGGCCTAAAAAAAACCCAACCAAAACCAAACAGTGATACCATCAATCTGTGAATAGAGCTCGCTGAAGCAAAGCATATTTTTGGTATGCTCATCCTGTGCTTCCTCTTTCATCTATCTTTGGTGAAAGAGCTTACCAGAACCTGACAAACTGTTGGAAGAAATCAGTAGTCCTTCTTCTTGGAGGAATGGCCCATTTTAACTCTCAGTATTTTATAATGACAGTCACGAATCCATATCAAATTTTTAAATTAAAAAAACCTCAACCACGGTAACCCAAAAAACCCCAGAAAACAAAACCCCAGAAATCTTGAGGAATACCACCTCTTACGACCTTACAGAGAGGCCATAGGCAGGCAAAAATTTGTACAATAAACTATTTTTTAATTAGGCATTTATTTTTTATTAGGTATCTTGATATATTTTATTTGGTATTTATTTTTATTAGGCACTAATTTTCTTAGGTATTGCTTTTAATTAGGCAGTTTGGTATATTTGGTTAGCCCTGGATTTATAACATCTTTCTCTTATGCCTTCAGGCTTCTGCTAATCACCTGCAAAGGAGAAGAATGATTTTCTTCCACTGCTTGATGCATATTTTTGGCAGCTAAGGGTTTCTGTCACTTGTTCTAAGCACTGGAGATCAGCCATAGTTAGGGACAGGAAGTAAGGTGGGGCTGGCTTTTAATGGAATTAAACTCTTGGTTGCCTCTTATCTTGTCACAGTCACATGCTTGCAGCCAAACCAGCAGCCAGATTTGCAGTCAGACAGGCTTTTCTCTGCCACATCCAGAATTCAGGGGGTCATGATGGGAGAAGGAGATAGCTGGTCCTTCTCTGCATCCTCAGCCCAGCTCTCCAAAGAGCAGATTTACTTAAACACTTTGCTAGTACAGGAACCCATGACTTAAGCAATGCCCTTGATTTCTCCTGATTGCTTCCTATGACACATTATTGTTGTGCCTTTTACATTTTTGTTAACTCTCACATTTGTCAGAGAGTCACAAATTCTTCCCAAATCTCATAGCATGGGGTAGCAGAACACTGTAATTCAATGGACCCTTCTACACTACACACCAACTATATAATTTCTGGCAACAGGTCTAAGTGACTTAGGCAAACCCTTCTAGCCCTAAGTCATTGGGAGACAGGAAAAAAGAACTTCTCTTATCCTTCTTCTGTCCTTTTTTTTAGCTGCCTTTACTGCGAAGTATTTGAGATTCCCAGCTCAGCCATAGCTTCTTACTATCCAGTGGACAAGGGCAAGAGCATAACCCTCACCCTCATAGTTTGACAGCCCCCAGATTAAAAGTGCTGAAAGTTTCAAGGACCTTGTCGCTGGCACTCTGCAGTTGCCTGGCCTTACTGTGAGCAGCACTAGAGAGTTCGTGCTGCAGACAGGAAAACAGATCTGCATCCCTTAGCAACCATAAGGTTAGACTTTCACAGGAAAGATATTTTTTTAAATTACTGGACTGATAAACTTCATGACTTAGGACCTTCCAGAGAAGGCATCCCAAGATTCACAACAGATAAGCCCCCTCCACGCTTTACTGTTCTTCATCTAAGAATCTGATTTTCAAGGTAGTGTGGACAGAAACAGTACTGTATTTCCCCAAGTAAAACATACACCAGACAATATTTTATAAGTAAGAAGTTATCTTTGTCACCCATTTGCAGTGGTATTGAGAATAAACTAATCACTGCATTATTTAATTGCAGGTATTTTAAAGCCTCTGTAAGCACTTTGCCATATTTAAATCACCTTCTTAGAACAAAATGCAAGTATTTACTGCTAAAAATACCAAAGTGCATTTATCAAGATCTCATTCAAGAAACCATTAAGATCTACTCATATTAAAATTATTTGGGGGAAAATTAAATACACGATGACTTTCTGTTCCAGTTTAAGAAAAAACAGGCCACACCAAACAGAAATTTTACTTCAGTCAAAATTTCTGCAGAGGACATTAGTCTCTATATTCATTTGCTATACCTCTTCTCACCTATTACCAAAATTCAAATATAACTTCCATACGCATTTTCGGTACCAGCTCCACAAAGAAAGCACCTCAGTCCATCTGCTACAGCTCTCTCAGCCTCCAGTACAGTTACACCACTATTCTGAGACTTTACCCCACGCTCCTCTTCAGTTCTAGTCCTGGGCCCAATTACATATATGTTTTTACCACACATATATGGCCACTGTCGAGGCTTTTCTGACTGCTACCCGAACAGCCACATAGCCCTTGTGCACAGATTGCAGTTCCCCAGGCAGTAAAGATAACAGCCTAAGTTATCTCACTCCTAAATTAAGACAGATTTTAACCCCCAGTATCTACAGATCTAACATTCCATCCTGCTGACAATATTAGATCATTTCACCAAAAGAACACTTTCTGGGGTTTTATATCCTTTCCCTTCCTTCCTCTTTTGCCATAAAAGCAACTCTGCCGAGGAGGGATGGCCAAAGACTCCCTTTTTATTTCTGGCATAACCATCATATAACCTTGATTCATGGCGTGAGCAAGATCAAAGATGTCAACAGTATCACCAAATTCGGTGACAAGCTTACTGCAGAGCAACTATCACAACCAATATGACACAAAATGAAACTCAGTTAAGACAGATTGACAACAAAGTCCATCCCTGAAGGGAGCAAACCAGCAGCAGGGAATGAGGGTTGACATGAAAACACAGTGCATTGAGTCACTAACCCAGCCAAAGCCACTGCATTCCTGAGAGGCCTCCTGATCCTGAGCTAAGGACTTCCCAACTTAACACACTGCACTAATGCTTTTTCAATACCTCTGTCATCAGAAACCAACCACCCGCCACATCAAATGGTTTATATCACACTACTTATATTCTTCTTTTTCTCTGACTCCATCCTCTCGGAGATCATGTTTTCTTTCCATCGAAAACCATTTCTCTGAGGTCTTTACATCCCTCCACGCACGCGGCCACTGCATATTTCATCTGAATCTCCAGCCTCCTAACACACAACACAGCAATGTCCAGTCCTCTTATTTAACTTGACCCAGCAGCACAGAGCCAGCTGCCATGCAGCTCTTTCCCTTCCTCACTGACCCATCACTGCACATTCCCAGGTTAGTGGAGCTCCTCTTCTATGGATCACTGATTCAGTCTTACACATTTCCAGCACCTGGTGCCCACTCTCTGACCCAATAAAATAACACCATCCCCTTTTTCTATCTCTGAACTCCTCAGTATTCTCCTCCTTGCAGGGATCTGCAGTACCAGAAATGCAATCACCTACTGGTCCCTGCTTAACAGCAACTAATTCAAACTATTTGAACTACGATTTTAATAATAACTGGTTTAGAATTAATCTTTCCATCCCATTTCCTCCCTCTCATCCCAGAAATAATCAGAGAACAGTAGGACATGCACAAGACACACCAGCAACAGATAAAGCCTGAATCTGGCAGCTTCCCTACAGCAGAGCACAGGTCAGTTAAAACAGCTTTTCCTCACACACACCATCCCCTCTGTAACAAACCTTCCCATTTTTCCAGCGGTCCTACCCACCTAAGCAATAATTCCTACTTACTCTGATCTGAGTATCCCCAAAGCCTTGATGAATGAAAACCCCACAAATGGCAAATCTTCCCCCGAGAATCCTGCTGGGTTCAACTGGCGCGTAGAGGATAAAACCCGCGAATTCTTCTCTGGTTCATCAAAATTTGAGGTGTCATCATCAGACTTGAGAGTAGGAATGAAGGGGGGAGGAGCTGGTGGAAAAAAAGCAAGAAGAAAAGACAAAATTCAGCTACAGTTCACTCTGCAACAGTCCCGCTCATTCAGTGCTTGCAATGGCACTGCAGCTCCTGCTTTTAATCTTGCTAACACAAGCAGACTGAGCTGCTGCTCTCAAAGCGTATTACAGCAACAAGAGATTAACCCCTAAGATGCCAACATGGCTACCACTCTGCAGGCACAGCATCTCCCACACTGATCAAACTGGGATTTAGCCTGGGCATTGGAGATCCTGGGGTTTGGGGGTTTTTTTCAGGTTAAGGTGTTGGGTTTTTTAACACATAAATAATAAAATCAAAGCACCAGGCTAAGAAAATCATTACTGTAATACAGCCAGAAGTCTGTCAATTCTTATTCATCTTGAAAAGGAAAATGTCTCCAACCTATCCAATTAGTGACACTACCTGAGAAAGAAGCCTGATCCTGTGCTAGTCAGCTAAGGGATATGTCTTATCCTTTAACATTAACAAGAATCTTCCCAGTGTGGGTTTCTAATCAACAGCAAACTGGTCTTTCTCCTGGAAGGTTCTAATAAACTATAGCCACTAAAAGCTCACTGGTCTTTAGGAAAAGAAGATTGATTTTATTTCCCTAAAAGAGCTTGCTTAAGATCTGGAACTCTTGCTGGGACACCACTGCAGTCTGGCTCTGATACAATCAGCTCTGAAGAGAGGTGTAAATAGCAGGAATTACAATGTATTTCTTACTATAATTTCTAAATTGGTATCACTTTACTTGCTAAGCAGTTGTTTAATTTCAGATGATTTTCTCATGCTTGCTTCAGTTTAATTAACCAAAGGAACAAAAGGACAAGTTCTTCTCGGTGATGTGCAGCACCCGAGCTACCTGCTGGCTTGGCTACATGTGGGAAAGGAATGAATGCAGAAGACCTGCTGTGTAATTCCTACCTCATTAAATCACATTTCCTAACATTTATTTATTTATTTCATCACCCGGGTCCCCACTCACTGCAACTCCGAGATTAGCAAAGAAGACAGCTCCTCAGCTAGCAGCTAGAACAGCCCATCGTCACCAGCTGATGGAAGTGGAGTGTGCTAAAACCGTTACCATGGATCCAGTATGGATCTCCTGTAGCTGAAGGGCTGATGAGGATTGAAGGACCGGGAACAAACATTCCAACCCCTGCAGTGCAGACTCCCTGCTCCCGAGTCCCCGCATGCCGGGTTTAACCCTACCTGCCTGCGGCGTGACAGACGCTGCTGCCGGTGAGTGGCAGGGGTACAGCGACTCACGGCTGGAGGCGCTGGCTCCCTCTAGGCTGCCAAAGCCTTCCACTGCCCGCCTTTAACTCTCCATTCCCTCGCTGGAACTACCCACAAGACCAGGATTAACAGCCAAAAAAATAAGAATCTGTCTGGATAAACTGCCAAATCTCAACTACACGCGCAGGCTTTGGTAGCAGCTCCCTGAAGAGCCATCCTGATGCTGCTCCCAAGCAGGGAAGTGAGAAGAAATTCCATGAAGCAGATGCTGCTCACGTACAATAGTTCCAAGTACATTAGAATAAGATAAATGGGGAAAATATACAAATTAAATAGGTTCTGTAGTAAGCGGTTTCAGCCTACTGCAACTTACCAGCTCCAGAACATTTAAAATTTATGTCAGTATCACGAATTTATTAATTTCTTCTATTTTATTGGTTATAATAAAAATATATAATATAATGCTGATATATATGTACCATAAACATAATTTTTAAATACAGATTGTTGATTGGGATATGTGTTTCTTTTTAAAAATCACTTCATGTCAGGATAATGTCCAGCTGCTCTTGCATATACTCTCAATGATTAAAAACAGAGAAGTAACAGAAAACAATTTGTAAGCACATCATCTTTAAAGCAAATATAAGCCCAAAGTTGTAGTTAATTCACAGCAGAGGAGGATTACTTCAGGATTAGTATTTCTTAGTTTCAGGACCTTTGCTGAAAAAACTGCGCTTCCTCTTACAGGAAGGGGTTGCTGTGGGATTTTTAACACTGTTTTTGAAGGCAGATACTGTCTATGAGGTAAAGTCATAGAGAAAATAGCAAACTCTTCACTTCATCTGCAAAAGTCTAGAATGTTTTTAAAGAGGTAGCAAAAACCAACTTAGCTGCCTTTTTATAATTGTACAAGCACCCTGTTTTGTACTCCCCAGAGCCTGACAGATAACTTCATCTCTGAAAGAGAGACATAAAGCCTTACTTCCCACCAGAAATTAGCAAATAAGATCTTAAGAGTCATCTTCGAGCCCTTGCAATTAAAAAGAAAGTTGTTCCTCTTACCAACAATAAGAATTCCTACACAAACCACATGCATAAAAGAAAATATCATTTAACTATGCATGCACATAAAAAGATGAAAAAGCACTCAGTGGGGGAACAATGGATGCACAAAGATAAAACTGAATGTGAGACAGAGCAAACCTTTGGGGCTGGTGGGAAACTAATTTAAACAGCACAATGTTTTACACTACAGATTCCTCTGATGTTTAATAAAATATGACAACAAAAAAGAGAAATTGTGAATACTAGACCAAAAAACAATGAAAAAATCCTTTGCCCTCTATTTTGCATTCACTAAAATCCATGACTAACAGTCCAAAATCCCTGCAACTCTGCAGTATCACTTTGTTACAATACTTGTATCAAGAAATAGTAGCAGCTAAAGAGAAAACTTAGAACAGTCATTCAACAAAAACACCTCTAGATGTTAAGTAGTTCTGAACTTGTCAACAGTGGCTGAAAACGAGAACTTCTGAAGACATTTCAGCACATTGGAGAAAAAAAAAATCACTTAGAGGGAATAACGTTAAAAAAAAAAAAAAAAGCTAGATCCACTCTGTCTGATGTTGTTAATTATTTGGTAGCTTCTTCAAAGACTTATATTCCTCAGACTAAGAAGTCCTTTGTCTGATGTTGAAAATACCCACAGAATAAACAGAGTAGTCTTGTAAAACCAAGCTAAAACAGACAAGCAATTTTGTTCTCAAGTGTGGGTCACGTGTGGGCATAATCTCTAGTTAAGTTATAATTTCTTGCTTAAAATCAGAAAGCTGTCACACAACTATAGTATTTTCAGAACAAGATGAAGACAGGTGAATGCAAATACACTGATGCGCTTATCAGTTGCTTCTTTAAAGGGAAGGATCCTTTAGGAGAGGTCAAGATAAGCCTCTGAGAAATAAATGTGAACACCATACCATCACATCTGACAAGGTGACAAATTTGCACTTTTCTCAGGCTCACCCAAAAGGGAGGCAAAAGTATTACTCAAAAAGACAGTAAACCCAATGCTTCTACTCACACAAACTGGTTGGGTACAAAGACCTCCTTTTGTCTCCGATACATTACAACAAAAGTACGTGTTCTGTTTACCATTTAAAGTATCTTGTAGAGAACTGCATGTTTTTAAAAAGCCAATTCCTTGCCTAGATACCTCCCCACTTGTGGAAGGATGTAACCCTCTTCCATCTGTTCCAAAGAATGACTTTCAGAGGAAAAGGGGGTGTTGTAGGTTGCTAAGTTTAAGGGGGAAAAAAAAAAAA
>VZTA01025228.1:605313-635237 GCA_013398855.1 Mohoua ochrocephala | reverse complement strand
GAAAAAAGCCTTTTTTTTTTTTAAACTCTGCATTAGTGTGTATATTTATGACTGGTACAAAGAACATTGCCTTAACCAGGTCTTTCCATCCTTTCTAAATATTTTCATGCAAATTCAGAAAAGAGAGATTGCATTTCCCCTGGGACAGTGAAAGACTCAGCTGAAATAGGAAACTTAAAGGCAATACAGAATGTTTCTTAAGGATAAAAATGTGTCTCTTCTTGATCTGCAAGGTGATCTAAAAATGCTTTCTGAGGAAAAGCATCCACGCAGCCTTTCAAAATAGGTTAGGCATTACTCTTCCTCAGGCTCTAACAGACCTATTTGAGAAAGCGTTATGAAAGAAAAATACACAATCCCAGTGATGAAATCTAAGGATATTTTCACTAAGACCACTTATAAAAAAGGCAGTGTGCTAGTTCTAACCTATCTATACAATATTATCTTAACACCTTTACTGTTTTGTCAAGACAATGATCCAACACATACATTTCTATTAATAAAAGTGATTTCCAACCTGCAATGCAAGTGATCTCCACTTCAAGAAACAAGTCAACACACTTTCGTGAAGACAAGAATTTAAATGAAACACCACAATGTGTAACTGTTAACATGCTGAATGACAACATGGCATTCATAAAGATAAGTGTCTTGGACTTACGAATAATGAGATTTGGGTCCTGCCTGTTTAATAGCAGAAAACAGTTTAAAAATCAGTCTTTAATACTTTCTCAAGTTCTTCTGTTTGCACAAGACATTAATTCTTGTTTTTTCATATATATATAATGTCTATGTGCAAGTCCAAATATGCCATTCCATTTTCAAGACCTCTTGGACTATGTTACAAAGCAATTCTTAAAATGAAAGGCTCTTTATGCTATATACATATTCCTTAGGCAACAATTAAAGTCTTCTGACCATCTCCCAGCTAGACTTCAGCAAGCAGATTTTTGGCTCCGAATGAAAAATCTGATGCAGTTTATGGATTTCAAATAACAAAAGACAACTAACAAAATCCCCAAATTATATAGAATGCAGCCTTGTTGCTGATAACTCAAGTATGTCATTCCCTCATTCTCTACCTCTGATTTTAGATACTTTTTAGGTACACAAAAGGTTCTGTTATCAACTTTCCAGTGAAAATACCTGATCATTCAGCTGAAACACAGATAGAAATATGTTTATTTCAGGTAAATAAACTCAAAAGTATTTTCAGAAAATTCTTCAGTAAATGAACACAAACTTTTGAAAGTTTTGATTTATTTTATATTTGGGGAGGAAGTGTGGTGGTATCTGTTTGCGGGGGGTGGGGGGGGGGGCGTGTTTAATAAGCTTTAGAAGTCATTAAATAGCAGAAATCAACAGAGAGCAGAATCTATACATGTGTTTCAGTACAGTACTCCAATGGGGAAAATCACGTGTTGAGACAAATTCAGATGAAGCTGACCTTCGGTTTAATGGTTTGATTCTGTTCCTGTAACTTAAGAGCTGCTTGTACAGACACACATTACTTGGACCCAGGGAAATTGGGAGCTTTTTTTAGAGGCAACGATCTTTTGGAAAGGGGTTTACTAAAAAGTCAAGTGTTTCATAGGTTACCATAACAACAAAATGTAACACTGAAAAGCCCCTTAATGACACATTCTTAAGCAAAATCAATGCATTAAGAATGGCTACCCTGGAGCTCTCAGCATGATAATTAAATACCTGCAAGGCAAAGGTACCAATTTTTTCCCCACCTTTCTCAGCCTGAAATAGAAATTACATCACTGCCCTTATAGACTATAGGAAATAGTAACACAGAATTATAACACAGAATTTGTTTAGCAGTTGTGGAATCAGAGTCATCTCAGTTGGCAAAGGCTTTATGATCACCAAGTCCAACACTCCATAACCTTAAAGTCTTTGACCAAATTAACTTGGGGGAGTGAGATTCTTTAATGTAAACCTAAATCCTGTGACCTCTTCCAGCACTCATTTTCTCAGGCTGCCATTGCTCCAGTTAAACACCACTGTCAGCAGAGGTCAAGATTAGAAAGAGACCTTTAGCTTTTAGACAGCCCAGCTCAAACCTGACAGGTTTTGAACAGAATGACAGCAACGTTGCTCTGAAAAACCAGCACAGGGAGAACCACTGCTGAGAGCAAAGCAATAGGCGATACATTGAATCTGCTGCTTAAAGCACAGAGACTGCTGTGTTTTGTGCTAGTTACAGTGGGGGTTTATCAAGTGTGAGGCATAAGAACGAAGTGAGGGGTCAAAACTGCATGAATCCTCACAGTAGGTAGGTGTGGATATTACTGGGAATGATGCAATCCACTGGCCAGCTGCAGACAGAAATGGGATTTTTAAAATCCAAAATGATTATTCCAACATTATAACCACACCAGGGCTGCCTACTGGCTTGTCCATCAGCATCACTGCTGTCACACGAAATGGCAAAATGCTCCATTAACTCGTGCAGCTGTGTGAATACTAGACAGGCAATTGCCAAGGAAACACCAGAACAGATGCTCACATGTCATTCTTCTTTCTATGTCTGAGATAATATGATATAAATGCAACACAAGATTCAGGAACAGAAACTGGTGGCTTAGGCAGGGCTCTGGGGAGAGAAGGCAGAGAGCACTGGGAAGTGTATGCTAAAGTGATGAAAAGGGCTCGAGGCTCAAAGGCTCTCAAAGAGCAGAAACAATGGAATTTAACAGAACAGCAGCTCCACAAGTTCAAAATGAATGAATCAACAGAAAAGTGAGCAAACAGTCTGTGGAGCTGACAGCTGAAGTGCTGAGATGGCCATCAAAAGTAGAAGCTCCGGCTTAGCAATTTATCATGGAAAATGGAGTATAATCATTCCCTTACAGCATATTTGATAAAAAACATAAGGCAGACATGTTGCTTGCCCAGATAATCTTACAGTCCAAATAATTTAAATTGCTCTCCAACACAATCAGATCCTCATACAGAGATCACTGATGAACTGTGAAATATTTGCTTTTGCCATGGAGCTGGTGCCTCAGTACTTCCAAATACTAAATTCCATTGCTTACATAGTATTATAAACAGTTTTCTGCATAGAGAATTATCTGGTTCACTGGTTTTATTCTATTCCTGGTTGAATGAACAGATTTTTGACCAAAAATTATCCCCATTGACTTTGACAAAAAACTTCAATGGCCCTATGGCCACAGACATTTCATCACCTACCGGAACTACAAAAAATAAACCAACCTTAAGTGAAGTTAATTCACAAGTAACAAAAGACAAAGCTGAAGACACAACAACAACAGATGAAACCAAAATTAAGCAAACTGAGGTGGGAAAGACCTGAACAAACATACTGATGCATTTTAATCTGAGGAAGGACATGGAAAGGACCATTTGGATTTTCCAGTCTAGTGCCAGCAGTAATATGGCAATTGCCTCAGAAATTCATATGGAGTTTCATTAAACTTCCTCTTACCTTACAGTTTTCACCTGAGATGTTAACACAGCCTTTGCAAAAACCAAAACGAGCTGTTTTGTTAAAAACATCTGCTTCAGGAACCAGTCCTGTTTCATTATGAATAATTCAGATCAAACACACTTAAAATCTCACTGTACAAATTTTCCCATTACCAAAAAAAACAGGAATTGTTTATAAATACAATTTTATTCTACTTACAATTACGGATACTGTTCCAGTCAACTTTAGAAAAAAATGGATGGCAGCAGAGACCCTCATAACCCAGCCTTTCCTTCTGCCCACAGAGCAGGCTCTGGATCAGGTCAAGAAGGTCACTGCTAACTTTCACATCCTCTGGGAACTTCAGAAATCTCTGCATTAGAAAGAAATAGATTTCTGCTCAGTAGGAAAACAGGCTTAGAACAGTAAGATTAAGTTTCATTATTCTGAGATATGTCAGGTACAAAGGATGAATATTTATAGCACACAAACAAAAGCATGGTGCATTTTATCCAAATAGGCTTTTATATGCATTTACTGCAGTAAAGATAAGAACACAGGAACGACCATTCCCATCCAGGCAAATGGCATCCCAGGTCACCATCTTATGCTGAACAATGGCCAGTGGCACACACAAATGGAAGAGTAAAACAAGACACTTCCCCAGAAAATTCTCACAAATTTCCAAAGGTTTGTGGCTTAGGATTTTTTGAATCAGGGATGATGACACCTGTTACAAAAAATAACTTGGTATCTATAATACAGAGACATAGAAATACAATACAATGCATATATTCCAAATATTTTATGAACATGATGAAGTAAGAGACATCCATAAACTTTAAAAAAAGTTGAGAAAAGCAGTCTTTAGTTACAACCTTTTTACTTGAGAAGAGGGAAGGAGTTCTCTCTACCTGGAAGTTCATGATGTTATTAAAAGTTTTTGCTGAAGTGCCTTCAGTGAAGGGAGACCTTCCATAAATCATTTCATAGGCGATGACTCCAAGGGACCACCAGTCGCATTCGGGGCCGTAGGAGGCTTTGCCATCCCCACCCAGCCCCGTCAGCACCTCTGGCGCCATGTAGTCAGGTGTGCCCACAGGGAGCCTGGCATTTACCTAGGAGCAAAGATAAACCAAGTGAAATTACAGCACTTTCTGTTCAATGTCTTCTTGGTAGTAAAACAAAGGTTTTGGGGTTTTTTTCCCTTTTTTTTTTTTTTTAATGAGACATAATTTTCAGGCCTCCAAGTAAAGTAAGTAATTTTAAGCTGTTTAGCAAACAACTGCCAGGTTAAGGAAAGTGCTGATAAACAAAGCAAGCTATTTGGTATAAAAAGAGTCAAATTATCAGAGCTAATTGTTACTATAAAGTACAAACTGCTAAAGTAGAAAAGTAGCATTCCAAAAAGCACAGAAATACTAAACTGATGTTTTAAACAGCAAACATACTCTGCTTCAACTAGTTTTAACAGGGACATCATACCTGAAATTTCAAAAATGGTTAAATTTAGACATAAATATTCTCTGCCCTCATTACATAGGTAAGGTCACCCTTACCTTTTTACCTAGTGTTCATGAGCAGCAAAGTACTAATATTTGAATTTCTGGACTACTTAGAAAAGGTAATTCAGGAGCCAATGCTGCAATCATTTTTGTACTGAGTGGCATAAAGAATGAAACAAAACAGGAGGCAGGCTAACAAAAACCTGTGAGTGACTGAAGATATAGTGTGAAGAAAAAACTTAAAAGGAAAATGCAATGCAGAGAAGCACTGAAAATGTAAGAACAGGGAAAACAGGATATTAAGAATCACATTACAAAGAAAATGCTATGGAAAAATAAAAATTGTAAAACAAGACAGAAATATGCCACAGAACTTCATGTTCTCACTTCGATACATTTAAATTTTAAAAATCTTCACTGGAAGTTGTATGCAGTTAGCAAAACTTACAAGCAACTTATAAAAAACTCCACTGATTCAGATTTGATGCAGTACTTTCTGGTGAGTGAAGCCCAGAATATTTAAATGTGATTCATTTTGATCAAGAGCTCTCCAGTCTTCAAAGTTATGTCACCTTAATTACAACAGGCACAATTTTCATTCCAACTATAAATCCATCTCCTCTTTCAGCACAGCACTGAACAGCTGAAAGAACCTCTAGAAGTATGATTTTGTATTACAGTGCAGCACCATGACAAAGCAGACTTACCTTTAACTTTCTTGTGTATTAGTATTTTAATAAGCAAATACGTATCTACTGAGGGCTGCAAAAGATACTTGAGCTCATGCTTGAAAAGCCATTCACAAATGGAAAAATATGATTGTGAATAGACTCCATAGTGGACAAGAAAGGCAAAAGAGAGAAGAGTGAGGTGTAATCAAAGAAAAGATACCAAGTTAGTCTTCCCTTTTCGACTGGACTACCTGAACAAGCCACAGACAAATTTTTAATCCACATTATTACCGTTTTGTTTACTGTCATTTTGGCAGCTGACCCAAAGTCCACCAGTTTAATGTGTCCTGTTCGGTCAATAAGAACATTCTCTGGTTTGATATCTCTGTAAGCCAGAAGAAAGCAATCAGAACTTTTCCAGATCATTCCCTACTGTCGCATCCAGGTAACAGGATATCCCTATTCAGCTATACTCAACCATATGCATAAAGCCTTTCAAGTGGGAGTCTTATTTCCAACAGTTGTCCTGTTTATAAGCAAATATGGAAATATTGAAGTTCCCCTTATTGCATGGAAGGTTAATAATTATTGATAGCAGATGAAAAGAGAAGGTGATTTTGCACCTTGATCACATTTACTGTAACTGAGTTACAGTAAAGTATTTTGTGGTTTTCTTCCCAAATTCCCTCACAATTTTTTCTGCACATCTTCCAAATCCAGGCAGTGACCTTGCACAAGAAAGCCACAGCCCGTGCTCTAAGTGCAGCCACTACAAACCCTTGGAACATAAAATACTTTCTAACATTTCCACATCATCAGAATGAAATTATTTTTTTAAATACCAATATGATTTGAAAATGCACACAGTAACAGTCTCCAAGCCTTGAGAGAAAACACTGATATTCAACTACTCCAACATCCTATACTGCCCTGTTCACCAATCAGCACACAACAATTTTTAACAATTACATTAATTTCCACAGATTGCTGCTTTTGGCACCAAATACTATGGGAAAAGATTTAAATTTTTTATAGTGCAACATTAAGGCTTCTTTTTACTGAGCCTCCAGAAAAATATATGTAACAATCCTTTCTTGATATTAGTCTGAACTTTACATCAAAGTTAACGCCCTGAGCTACAATTATAGTAGGGAGTCTGATTAATTTTCTAATTTTGTCTTCTGACAGAGCATGTGAAATACTGTCCTGAAAGAGGACAGAATAGAGAAGCACCCAAAGCAACCTTTACATACCGGTGGACATAACCCATCTGATGGACACTGTGAATGGCCAAAACCAACTCTGCAAGGTAAAAGCGCACCGTATTCTCATCCAGCTGGTCCTCATATCTGTTTAAGAGTGACAGCAAGTCCCCGCCAGGCTGATACTCCATAACCTACATAAAATTTTAAAGGAACAGATATACATTATATCTTATATAATGGAATATAAGATATTCCATTCAACTCCCCAATATTCCACTGGGCACATATCAAACAGTGGTATGTAGTGAAGGAAAATTTACAGAAAACAAGCACATTTCAACCATCACATTGTTCTTTAATAAACCAACAGCAATGGTATTCGATAGAGGAGAAAATCAAAGACCAGGCATTACCAAGTAGAGATGTTTCTTGTCTTGAAATGCATATTGTAACTGTGGAATCCATGGGCTGGTGCTCTGAGCTAATATGCTGCGTTCTTCCTCAAAAAATGACACCTACCAAAACAATGTTCAGTTACATCACGATGAGAGGGAGTGAGAATACATTATAATCCCCTAGTTTCAGAAAAACTTGGCACACACCACAAAAAAATTACACAGAAATTATTAAGTGCTATTTCCTGAGCAAGTGCCATGTGAGGGTAGTATCATACCTTGCTTTCTTGTCAATCTATGCCACAGAAAGGGTAATTTTAGTTGAGCTTCATTTCTGCTAGCCACAAACAATGCTGAGGGATATCAGGAGCAACCTTACTGCACCATGTATTGGGAACAACTGATGCAGATATTGTATAAATTCATGAGGTCTCTCATGGAGTATCTCTGTCCTACTTGTCATCTCATGTCAGCAAAGATTAACTTCTGTTTCTCAACAAACTATGACAACAACCTCCATTATCCCTTTTTAAAGTTTCCAAGTAACACATTTCTCAAGCTAGAAAGAGGCTCTCCATAAAAATCCAGTCACCACAGTTTGCCTTCCCACCCACTCCTGACATTCTACTTCGCTCTTTAAAATAAAAAACCCCTTAATGAATAGATTGTCTGAAAATTCAAGCCATCATCATCAAGATCAATACTGATTCAGTGTTTTCGTCACCTGTTTTTCTTTTCTTATAATTAGATGGGAAGCTCTTTACAACAAGGGCCATGTTTTGGCACCCGAGGATGGCATGTCACCTAATAGACCCATAGACTGTGACAATGGCTTTTAAACACAGCAAAACTACACACAAATTTATTGCTTCACTGAAATGTAGGATGAACTTTCTCAAGATATATTTTTAACTCAATTCTAATAATAGTGACAGAAAGGAAGTGTTCAGCAAATTGCAATTTATCCTCCTACTCTCATAACAGAAAAATATACATACGTGCTCCTGCGCCAGCAAAGACTCCTTGCTCATCACCTTCATAGCATAGACATCACCAGTGACTTTCTCCCTCACTACTTTGACATCTGCAAAGTGACCACAGCCAACCACACTCTTTACTTCAAAATCCTTCACACTGGGTTGCAGTTCCTTTAGTTCAGCGATAGCCTCTGCATCTATAAAAATAAAATACTTATTTTTACATTAGGCAACTGGCATTTTATAAAAAAGAGACAACATCAAAACTGGAGAATAAAATTTAAAAAAGCCCCAGCAAACCAAAGCCAAAAAAACCCCCTAAATTAATTCCAGATTCTCAAGAAATGTTAAATCTTTCCAGAATATGCTTCTTAAAAATAACAGCATGCATCAGAACTAGAAAAAGACTGTATCAATGCAGAGTTAAGTCTGAAATACGGTACATACAAAAGGATCAGGAAATGCTAAGACAGTTCCCATAGCAACGATAATTCTGTCCCATTCATAACATCAGAGACTGAGAACCTCTTTGGTTTCTAATTTCTTTCCAGCCATCCTTTATCAATACAAAGCATATTCTCTAAACACAAGGGCTTTACACAGCGAATTCTAGTCCAGGGGCAGGGTTTGCTCCTCTGCCTGAGGGAGGCATCAGTCTATTGTCTAACAACCAACCACAGGCATTTATTGCAGATATTCAGCTCGAGTTTTCCACTGACTAGTTCCAATCAGCATGAACTGTCATAATCAATCACTCACGGGACATTGTTCTAAAAATTCTTCAAACTAGCAGAGAATTACTGTCTGCTAATAATACCTACAAACCATTGGGTGGAACTATAACAGAGGGCATGACATGTTACGTGAAACCAAATGTCTTTCTGCTATATCTTAATGGAAAAAATGATGGAAATTTTCTTTTCTCTTCCCCAAAAGGAATCTGAGCACATTATCAGCAAAATATTTACTCCTTTAGAATGTGTATTTCTGAAGCACAGAAATAATCTTTACCAGTTACACATGCAAAACTCAGGTAACACATGTAATCCAAAAGGTGAAAGAGCCAAGGGTTACCAAGTTCCTCTCTCAAATCTTTTTTTCTCATAGTCACTATCCTGCTCTCAACTTCTGACATCTCGCTGTGGTGCACACTTAAAGCTTTGCTGCAGCCAGTAGTCACTTTCCAAGAAAGTACCTCCTCAAATATAAATACAGTACAGACTAAAAAGGATGCACATTTTGAGTCACAGCACTTCAAAAGCCATTCGCATTTGATCTTCTCAGACCTGAACAAAGCTTTACTAAGATTGCCAAGATCCCCTTTGCAAAGTTGAGTCTGCCAACAAAAAATCAGATGCTCAAATCCTGGGTTACAATCAAAGCAACTAAAGCATTACTCTAACATCCAGATTCTTACGAATTGTTTTATAAAGTGACACCTGAAAATTAGTGTAAAGAAACTTACACTTCTTGACAAAGTTGCCAACATGTTTAATTTTCATTAAAGCAGGGTTTCTGCATTCTTCAAAAAGAACAAATAATGAATCAAGGATGCCTTCCCGGGAGAGAGGAGACATCTGCTGTTGAGTCACAAAGAGTGGCTTCCCCTGGAAAAAAAAAGCAGCAACAGCAGATGGAGTCTCAGACAACAATGAAAAGCCCCAAATCAATAACAGATGTATAGAGCAGATTATATATAATCCATTTTAAAATCACTACTTCAGAAATTAGGCAAATGATACAGAAGTGTGAGGTAAATATATCAACTCACTGTGTCTATCTGTAATAGCCATTACAGGTATTTTTCTTTTAGACAAAGCAATCCTTTAAAGACTGTTAAAAGTTGAATCACAGCTTTCTTGAAACTATCTACATCCTCCTGATGACTCTGATCTGATTGGCTTCTTCCTTGACATTGTATCATGCAGGATTTTTTATGGTACAAATAATTTAAGCAATCAGCATCAATAGTAGCTTTAGAAGGAAAAGCTGTTGAACCTCAGATGATCAAATACCAGGCCCTTAGGTATATTCATCTCAGGACAAACCCACAGCTCCTTCACCCATGAAAAAACTGAAGGTTACAGTGCACAGAAAGCAATATTCCATCTTTACGTGGAAAAATCCATCAGGCTAAAACATTAACAGATGCACAAAACATAAGACCAGTTAGTATCCACTGAACTTTGTGCAAAGCAGATACACTTTGAACTTCACCTAGTTATCCCTTTCTTTTACTGCTTCCCCCAAAGAATGACACAGGCATGGTTTCAGCATCCAAACAAACAAAGCTGTATTTTGAGACACTGGGAATGGACAAGGACAAAACTGAGATCAGCTGCTCCCAGGCCAGATGTTCTTCACCTGAAACAGCAGATTTAGCCGAGAAATTCGGCTGGCGATAGGGTCCATTGGTCCTGCCTCGACCGGATTTCGGGCTCCACATTTAAACTTCAACATCTTTACAGCTTATCTCTTATAAACGATCACCTGAAAAAGGAAACAAGGACATTCAGGAAGCACTTGACTAGCTCACTTTAAGTAAAAAATATGGACGAGGGGGGATGCAATCTAAGCAACATCTACATTTCCTTGGGGACAAAATCTATAAGCTTAAACGCGCTTGAAGCGCCCCGGCAATTAAACTGGGGAGAAGCACAGAAGAAATTATGTTGAAAATGACCTCCAAGACCATCGAGTCCAAGCTGTGAGCGAACCCTACCGTGTCAACTTCCCCGCGGCCAGTCTTTCCTCAAACACCTCCAGGGACGGTAACCCCACCGCCTCGCTGGGAGGGCGCGGAGCCCCCCAAAATTCCGGAGCTTGCAACGGGCAGACGCGAGCCCCCCTGTCCCGAGCCCCCCTGTCCCAAGCCCCGTTCCCGCGGCCCCGAGCCGCCCTGAGCCCGAGCCGNNCCGAGCCGAGCCGAGCCCCGCTCCCGCAGCCCCCCCCAATCCCTCACACACCCTTCGCTCTTACCGCCGCCTGCATTTGAAAGCCGCGGTGGGCGTGTGGGTCCTGACGTCACTTCCGGTACCGCGGCGCGGGCCAACCGCCGGCCTGCGGGGCCGGAAGCGCTGCCCGGGAGTGGCGGCGGCCCCGTGAGGGCGGGAGCGGCTCCGGGCTCTGAGGGGACGCTGAGGAGACCCCGGGGCTGTGGGGCTTCCCCAGCTCCGCATCCGGAGGGAGTAGAGGAGGGCTTTCGGACACTGCTGCACACCAGAGCAGCTGGTGCCGCTCTCCCCTCACGGGTTTGCTCCCCCTTGTCGTGTATTTCACCTGGGTTTGTTTGTTTGTTTGTTTGTTTGTTTGTTTTCCTTTGCCAAATCTTAAAAGGCAAAAATGACTCGTTCTCAGTAGTTCTGAGTGGAGCTGGCTCAGTCCTACTCTAGACGTCATAGCTGGCAGCAGCTCCTGCCAGGTAGGGCAGCCAGAGGGGAAATGGAAACGTTTTCAGAAGCTTTAAATTTCCTTCTGTAAAATGCTTGCCTGACCTTTATGACCCTTTTTGTATGGCTGTTTTATTCAGATACAGGTGATTAACTTTCAAGTGAAGCACTGGTGAGAAGCTTCCAGCTCGGCACCCCCTCTGTCCGTGATGCATCAGAACGTTCAGTGGGATGCAGGATGACCTTGTGTAAGGATGGATCCGATGGCTCCGTGCTGAGATGTCCGTGGAGAACATCGGCACGGAGCACTCATGTGACCTGCAGACATCACAGGGGTGCAAAACACAGCCCCTTGTTACACAGTGTCTGGGCAAGATTTAATCGGGTAACAGAAACCTCGGTGGTGTGGTCCTTAAAAATAATTATGTTGCCGAGTGACAAAAAATAAGATACTTTGCTCTCCAGCATTCATTTTAACGATGCTGATACTGGCTTGGCATCCAGCTGATCAAGTAATGCACTGATTGATTTATTCCATTCGACTTTATGCAAATCATTTTAGAGATTTGTGCTTCCTTCCACTTTCCCGAGTCCACCCCTGGAACACTAACATATTTGTGGTGTATTTCTTGTCTCAAACTTACATAGCTGGGTTCATTTCAAGTTGCAAGTGTTTATAAATCTAAATTATTGTCCGCTACCTGCACTGCCAATTTGGTTTTTGGACTCCACTCGGGACACTGTCATTGCCTGTGTCTCATCCACATCCGCATTGCCCAAGAGAGATCAGCTCTTAAACAGGAATGCAGTAGAGAGCTTCCTGGGCATGAGCTGGTCAATTGTCATGGTAGTATGGTAGCATTTTAGTAAAATATCGCTTCCTGCCCTGATATTGGAACCCTACCATGTCTAACGGTGTTCTACCCTAGATTTTGAGCAAGTCTCATTGTTTGCCATCCATCTCAGAGGAGAACTTCAGGCTCCTCTGCCTTTCCCTTTCTCCAGCCTATCTCCTCAGCAAATGTCCTTCACTCCCTCTGTTTTAACTGCCAGAATTACAGTTAAATATCCACGCTGTTTCTAATTTCATTGGGATATCACCATATCTGTACATCAGTTTGGATTTAGAAAATGGGGGAAGCAGAAGAGCTGGAGCTCAGTTCTATATTGCGTTCAAATCACAAGGTGTGGCTGATTCTCCTTCCATCTTCTCTGCAGGATGGTGTGGAACAGCTGATCCACACACTGGGAGAGAAAACAGGTCATTAAGGGTCTCATGTACGTTAATGCTCCCCTTTCCTTTCAGAACGTGAACGCTGGCTCTGGGTCTCCCACAAAATATCCCAAATTTAACCAGCCAGATGAGGTGCTTGGCTGGATCATGAGCCTCTCTCAGCTGCCCAACAAGTTCAACAATAGCATCAGTTTACTGATTTACAGGTTTATAATGTAATTTTTCCAAATAAAGATTTTTTTTGAGTGTTTGCAAGCAAAGAAGCTGGCTCTTAAAAGCCTTTGGGACAGATACAGTTTTCCTCATAATTTAGGTGAAGGCTCAAGTTAGATTAGTTCCCTTTAAGAAGGCCCTTAAATACATATTTTGCTAGAAGCAGCCTTGTGATACAAGATCACTTAATGGTTTTTTTTCTTCTTTGTTGCTCTGTAACAGACTCACGTAAATAGGAATGTCTACCAGCAAAATGAAATAGTAGCATAAAAATGCAGCTGCACCAGAACTGTTATCAAATGGTAAGAAAAAAACCTGAAGTGGCAGATGAGAGGGAAGAAGAAGAGAGAGAGAAAAACTGTGCAGTTTCAGTGATAACACCTCAGTACCCATTTCTGATGTCTCAGGTAAAAAAAGAAATACGTACCTGTTCAGAAGAACACGTATTTTGTTTTTCTTTAAATTGGTGAAGTCTTCGGAGTGAAAGTGATGATTCCTTCCTACCCTCGATATTTTATCAAGAGAAATCATAGTGCACCAGTCCTTTGTAACAGCCAAATTATGTGTCTCTCCTTGAACTTGACAGCTGCTCCTGGTTATAACCTCACATAAGTAGAATGAGCAGCAGCAGACCTGCAACCATACAAAGCAAAGGCTTATTCCTACTATTAAATTAATAGGTTGTTCAAAAGTGTAACAGCATAAATAGCTCTGTGATTTTCCCTAAGCAGGTCCCAATATGGTGCTCAACATGTTTTGACATCTCACCATGCACTGAATTGGTTACCATCTGTTTGACATTATTTTATTATAAGAGTAGGGGTTTCCCTTTATTTCCTTGGCCCAAATTCTCCTCCCTCATGCTGTTGCATTGTGCTCCAAGGTGACTGTGTTCCCATTGCTTGTCACTGTAACACCCTTCAGGCTTGCCTGAGGTCTAAGACACCACGTAAATGTAAAAGTAAACGACCAGGCAGGCAGGTACACCAGCTTTTTTGCCAAGAACCTGGTGCTCAGATCCTCATCCTAACTAACCTCACCATATTTTAATGGGCAGAGAGCTGCCAAGCCCCTCCCAACACCATCTGGCTATGAACTTCTGTATTTACAGCAGCATTACTCGGAAATATCTTCATCTGTGGAGCAGTGAGACACTCGTGGCTGCTCCCAAGGTGCCAATGAATTTATATATGGTTAGAAAGCAATAAACAGGGCTTGTGCTATCACAATGCCAAGAACTAAGTATGACCAAAAGCCTATTTTTTTTGTCCTACCTTGCAAATCTCTCCAGCTCTGTTCTTTCCAAATTGTAATGCTGTTCACGCAGATGAGTCTGCAGGCAAGGCTTCCAGGGGATGTTGACCCCAGAAATAAATCATGCTCTTCAGCAAGGCCTTTACCATAGCTAATCTATATGCTAATCTATAATCTATAATTCTATATGAAAACAAAAAATGAGCTTTATCAGCTCTATCCTTCCCTCTAACTCACCACTATTTAAAAGATCTTGTAATAAACCGAGTTCTTTCTTCAGCCCTTATCCTGATCACACCTGGGTTACCACTTTCTGTTTTGAAATAAAGGGTTTAACTTGGCTGACTCCAATACTGTCATAAACTCTTGTAGCTCTCACCTTTGCTTAATGGGACCTAAATAATCCTTAGATCCCTGACACGTTTTGTTTCACTTTCTTTCCCCAAACTATCACAAAGTATCCAACCTGACATAATAGTCATACACACCACAGGGGGCAGGAATATTTGCACAATCATATTTGGGAAGAAGAGTTATGGAAGAGGGAAGTAAATTCCTCGTCAAAGATACGAAGGCAAAGAGAGATAATCACCAGGAAAACAATGACATTGTCTTTCCTTCTGCAGTGTTTTTAATTTCCTCCTGAGAATTTTTGGAAAAAGGCCACTATGCTGTCATCCTTCTGGGATAAGCAAAAAGGAAATGAAACTTTAAAAGACCTGAAATGCTGTTTGGTGTTTCTTCCATAGACTTTCACTAGAAGGTAGGCACAGAGGTAATATTCTTCAAGGTTATTTTTATTGAAATATTAAAGGCCTTTTTTGTTTGTATTAGCAATATGCTAATAATTATATTATACAAGTGCTAGTGTTCACTGGGGTTTTTTATGTATTGTTTCTATTTTCCTTATATTTACAGAAGTAAAATCCATTAAATTGGTTTTTAAAACACATGGCCTTCCTATTAGATACATAGTTGTCATCTATCTTTTGATTTATTCGTAAAAATGCAAACAGACATATGTGATGCTGCCCTTCAGACCAAATCCCAGTTCTGAGGATTCGTCATTCCAGCACACACTGCTCGGTTCTGACCACACTCTCCTAACAAACAGCCATGTGTTGAATTTCCCTGTAAGCCAAAACATAATCATGATAAATTTTCATTTTGGTGTGACCAAAATGAAATAGTAACAGGTCACTAAGAATCCTTTGTTATGAGCAAACTGAGCATTTAACCACATGAAAGTGAAGCGCTTTTTTCAATCCTAATTGTCTTCTCCATTTTTTAAATATTTTGCCTAAAACAAATCCCTCATTACATTCCAGAGAAATAATTTATTAACTTGTAGATGCAGTGAAAAGCAAATGATGTTTTATATATCTCAGCTTCAGGCTTCCTTTGTGCTATCACAGGAACACCCCTGATTCCACAAAAATTATTTTAAAGAAAGCAATTTATTAAATCTCACGATCTGTCAGGACACATGAATATTGATGTGTTCACATTAACATCTCCTGGAGCAGCTGGAAACTAAATTTGTCATGACTTAATGGGAATTACATGTTGCAGAGCAACAGGTGACAGGAGCTTAGTTAAAGCAAAACTGATAAAGTATCTGAGCCATTATAAAAAATGTTTTGTTTTAAAAGTCCTAAAGAACCACTTGCATGTTTTCATTGATGGGGAAGGGAAGGCAACTCTGGTTTACAAGATAAAACCTAGAACAGGACAGGTGCCGCTTACCAGATGGAAACTGCATCTAACATAACACTCATTTACTTTGGAATTTAGGTAGAATAATCATGTAAAAAATGGCCACATCCAATTATATTTTACTTAAATTCCAAAAGAAAAAAAGAACAGAGACACCTTTATGGTGAAGATACAGAATTCTTTTGAGAGCACAATTAAAACTTATTATTAAAATTTAATCATATGTTGGTCCTAGGGTGTTCTAGGAATTCTGGATGTTCACAGCAGGACTTTTTTCTTTGCCTTAAATCAACAAATCCACAGAAAAGACACCCTTTCCTTAACTACAGCAATAATTTGCTTGTTTGTGAGATTGGGCATCAGTGCCCAGATATTTTGTTAGAAATCCCACCAAGATGAAGTATCAAAATTAAGTATGAAAAAAGATTAAACAAAATATGTCTGTTAAAATGATGTCAGCTTTTACAAGAAAAACAAACCCACTCTTCACTAACTCTGATGATTTAAGGTACAGAGGTAGACTTGAATTCTTTATGTAACTGAACTTGAAAGAAAATCTGTCTTTTTCCTTTGAAGATTTATTCCAAAAATGTCTGTATCCAATAATCTGTGCTCTGCAGCTCTATAGCATGGTGGGCAGCGTGAATAGGGTAAAAAAGAACAATAGTAGCACTTTGTGCAGAGTATAAATAAAAGCATCAGATGAGGCAATGACAGTTTTAATGTTGAAGGACTCTTCCAGGTAAGACTAAAAGAAATTTAGATTTGATTGCCTGCCTGTTTTTTAATCTGGAATCACGATTTTGGTGCTTTACGGATTTTAGATGTTCTTGCTCTGAGTGGGTGTGTTCATTCCTGTCCCGAAGAACTCAGCAATGATAGCCTACATGTTACTTTATTTAATTCTTCTAGAATTAGTTCTATAATGTTTGCTTGGAGGCCAAGAAATATTTTACAGTGACTATTATGGGGTTCTCATTTTTAAACAGCTTTTCCATGCTGAGAATTGTGATGAATAAGTGATTAAGAAATAACACTGACAAACACTGAAGTAATTTAAGGTTCATAAAGGAAGTAAATGACAATTTCTGGCTGCTTTGGAGGTCACTGCATGGTCAAATTGCTTTTTTTGGAGTGCTCTTCATCATTTCTCATGGTGATTGGCCTGGCTCACATTATTTTCTCACACTTTTAAATTTCCTTTACTACCTGGAAAGAAAAGGCTCCAAACCCAGTATATTCTTCCTCAAAAAAAAAGTTGGGAAGGTGGGAAATTGTTGCAGTGGTGCAATGTTCATAGTCTGCCAAGGAATTGCATTTAGCCATTTTTAGCCAAAGGCTGGATACAAAAATACAAGTCTTAAAAGAGGAATGGAAACTCCATGCGAAAGAGTTTCTGTGGAATAAACATTACCTGAATAAAAAATGGTTCTAGGCTACCTTTTTTTCCCCCTGTGTTTTTAAAGTACTGCAGGTCGACTTTTGTTTTAAAAATAATTTTTTAATGAATGGTGGGTTTATGCTACTATTTCAAATTCCTCTAGAATTGAATTAATTACCTTAGTACTAAGGTGGAATATTTTCTGCTTTCTGCCCTTCCCACCACTTAGCTCTCCAGTTTTCCTCAGAGCAATGGATCTTGTGCATTGCTTCTCCGAAATTTGAAATTGATCAGATGCAGCATTTATGAATTGTGCCAGTGGATGAGAACAATTAATAGCAATTAGACCCTTGGAAACGAGGAGAGAGGTGCAGACTTGTTGACGCACCCCACACATTACATCTTAAACCTTTTAAGCGTGAAGCAGAAAGTAGTCAGCTTTTCATATCAAAGAGTTATCCAAAAAAGCCTAATAGCCAACCTCAAAATGACAAAAACCAACAATAACTAAAAAAAACACCTATCTTAAGTAATTGTTATTTGTTAACAACCTTTCTAAAGCAGAACACCAGCTACCACTTAAAATCCTCCAGAAGACAACATTTAAAGCAATGGAGGAGGCTGGGTTCTGCATCAACCTGTTCCACCATGAACAGATACTACAAAATAAAAATTATTTAGCATACGAGATGCTGGAATAAAAGAGATTTGTATACAGGCTGCATAGTCTGTTGCACCTCTGCCCTCTCTATGTTCCTCTGGCTTTCATTCTGATGCCTTTCAGTATCCCAGGCTCAAAAAATGATGTAGATCATCTAGTGCCCGTGAATAAGAACTGCTACTTCTCTCTTGAAAGGGGTTCTTTAAATCCTACTGGTTTTCTGGAATTCAGTTCCAAACTGAGCCAGAGGCACAGCCAGGCAATGCTGGCAGTGGTGTTCAACAGCAGTGTAGAGTCTGCAAAAGTCTTCCCCCCTTATATGTAGCCTCTTGGGGCAAAAAATGCTATTCCACATTCAGAAATAGCCAATAAACAGGATGACAGAAGGTGTTTATAAACAATGAAGGTGCAGGAACAAGGCTGTCTCCCCCTGTCACTGCCTGCCCAGCTGTGGTATGAGAGAAGGACACACAACCCCCACTTCATCATTCAGCAGTACCAACACATCAGAAAATGGCAATGGCTAATAGCATTTTTCTTTTCATTCCTACCAAGTCGTTTGTAAAGGGCCATTTCTGCCCAAGCTGCATATAAATCGTAGGTTGTTAGTGGATTGCTGCTCTCTGGCTTCATCTGCACAGTGCTCCGTGCCAAAACCACGGCTCTGCAGGACCTCAGTCATAAAGAAGAAAATGATCAATAAGCCTGGGCAGCTTGTGACGCTCAGTGACAGATTTTCACTGCCTCTCTGGCTGTATTTTAATTTAGACAAAAATAGTTAACAGCGCAGTTGCAAGGGAAAAGAAGTCATCTGCTTCTTATCTAATGTGTAGTTCAAAAATTCCTGTAATTGATCTTCATTGACAGTTTTTGCAAGCTCACTCACCCACACTGCACATATTGTGCTTCCTGACATAATTCCCGACATAGGCGATGATATTTCAACAGAGGAAGCTTGTTAAATCAGGTCAAACAAAATCAAGAATCAGAATGTGCTGTGAGTCCTTGCAGCTGTCTGTCTTTTCACTCTTCCTGCTTATCCCCACCAAAAAACCACAAAACAAAACAAACAAAACCCACAAAACAACAACAACAGAACACACACAAAACAATACAAACCCATTTTCCAAATACTGATATTTTTGTAATGGGCTAAAAATACAAAATTCAGCTTTGTTAAATGTTGATAGGCTTCTGAATTAAAATACATTATTTTCTCCAAAGATGTTGAACTATTACTGTTGATCAGACATAACTGCCAGTCTTTTATTGCTTCCACACGGTTTAATTTTCCCTGGAAGTGCCATATATATTCTAATGATCTGACAAATTAAAAGAATTCTAAATGGGTTCCCAATTGATGAGGTGGTGTTTCTGAGATAGGACAATAAAGGGCATTTTCTCTCACAGACAAACACACAAATTCAGGAGGTGATAATGGGTCCTCAGGTGTCTGAAAGAGCAATACATAATTGCAGAGCAAAACAAACAATAGATGCATTTTCCATTCACAATGACTGTAAATAAAGAGGAATATGTTTCTGTTTCATAAACACAATCACTGGCCTAGGCAGCATTCTCTAACTACTCAAACTACTCTTATTCTTCAAAGAACTGAGATAAAGGAAGGGTTCAACAGACTAACAACTAATAAATACTAATACTAATAATTAACGGTAGCAGAAAGCCAGACAAAGTTCAGTAGAAGCATGTTAGAATACTAGGCACAAAAGGCTGGCACAGGGGAACCCCATTTTAATTTCTGTAAATACAACTGCAGCTTTTAAAACAAAACATGTGAAGTGCAGAGTGAGGCACTTTTCCACAGAGGTGGATTCCTTTATTCCAGATTCTTTTTCCAACTCTGGGTGCTAATTCTATAGCAGTTGAGAGATGATTCCCATAAATCACCTCCCTCACCCGCAGGCCTTTCCCCCATTGGTTGGGGATGGCTCTTAGGCTGTGCTGCTGAATGATTTTCCAATTTCTGGTGGCTGTAGCACTTCAGGTTATTTATGGTACACCTTATTGAGCTGATAAGTCATCAGGAGAGAAAGGGAAGCAACCAAGGGTGATGCATGTGCAGACACACTAAAAATCACAGTAAGCTCTTACCTTTCATGCCCACAGCAAGTTCCCAGGAGGCTTCTGCACTGGACAGGGATGTTGATGTACTCCAAAAAGTGAGACAATGTTTCCTGAGCTCTGCGGACATATCATGTTATGTGCAAGCATCTTCTCTTTCCCACTGAGTAAGTTCTGAAACACTCAACAAACAAAAACACTTGGAAGGGCAAACCCATAAATATTTCAGCTAGTCGAATATAGGTTACTCCTTTGGAATTAAATAACTGGAGTAAAACTGACACAGTGTGTATTTTATACTGAATAGCACAAAACTGACCCAGGGAGTAGCAAGGATTATGAGCCAGACTGTGGAACGGGAAGCCATACAGGCTCTTTTGCGAGGATATTCAATAATGGAATATTTGGAAGGTAGTTGCTTCCTTAGTTTTTTTGCCTTCACTGAAATTTCTTCATTTAAAGAAGGTAAATTTATTATTTATTTACCTTCATTTAAAGGTAAATTTGGGGAAGCAATATTCATCTGTCTATATGATGCCTTTGTACGAAAACAGTGAGGGAAAGTAAAAATTAATTAAATTCTTCACATGAGGCTACATCTGACACTGACCTAAAAGAGGATGATTAAATAGGCAGAAACATGTTTATTTAAACTGAGATATACTTTTAATAGCAAAATGTTGCTGAAAGAAACCAGATACCCAAATAAGTGGCAAGCTAACCCACGGCACTGAAATCATGTACAAGATATGATTTTTGATGACTTTTCCCTTCCTGCTTAACAAGGCTGATTTCATATCATTCTAGGCAGGCAAAGGTGTGGAAGCTTTATAAAATAACCTTGATCTCCAAGAGAGAGGAGAATCACAGACCAAAGGGCATTCAGCCAAACCCGGAGCCTGGATTGCTGTGGAGTTTTATCAGTCTCTACATCCAGGATGAAAGGCCATTGAGTAAGCAAAATATAAGCACCCAATCTTTATATTCTTTCTACAACAGCATGTCAACATATTCATTGATCCCAGTGAACAGTATTTGGCTCCCTTTTTGTCACATCACTG
Source organism: Mohoua ochrocephala (assembly GCA_013398855.1). Lineage (NCBI taxonomy): Eukaryota > Metazoa > Chordata > Aves > Passeriformes > Acanthizidae > Mohoua > Mohoua ochrocephala. The sequence continues at coordinate 614,045 of VZTA01025228.1, read as the reverse complement.
CCTTCACACACCCCGTGGGAGAAGTTGGCTGTGAACTCACACCGAGGCTGCACTAAATGTTCATAAATGTCATTCCCGCTGTGACTGAGCTCCCCCAGCCCCTGCAGACATGGAATGCTGAACAGCAAAATGCAAAAATGGGAAACAAGAATAGAAGGCACTTTATTAAGGTAATGTTCATATCTAAATTTCACCCCCATATAGATCATGTGTGGGTGAATATTAGATTTAAGCAGTTAGCTTAATGCTGAATATTTTAGTGACAAATATGGTCTATGCACTTCCTAAAATGTCTAGAAGTATGCGAAGCAATAATATGGGAAAGGCAGGATAGAAAGGAAACTTTTAATCTTAAGGTTTATTTTTAGGTGATCTATTGAATGAAGGTTTGGCTTTTCCTTAGAACACCCACACCCATGCAGCAGAGCAAAGATTCTGATGAATGTGATACCCAGAGTATCACAGCTTTCTCCATGGTTGTTTTTTTCATGTAATGTAGTCAGTTAATTAGATCTCCTCTGATCAATCATTGAATTACCGCTTCAAAAGGCATTATGATATGATGAGAGTGCCTCGCAGCAGTTAAACACTTTGATTTTTCTGTCCTAACACATTTACAACTGATGTCAACTAGGTCCTCCCAGCAGGAATAAAGAAATACTTTTTTAAATTACAAGCACGATTTATCTGACAATTTAAAATCTGACCAGTAAAATTACTGTAATACGGATTCCTTCTCTCCATTGGTCCTTTCTAGTATTTAAGACCAATCTCTCTACTGTTTTCCATGTGCCTTATATTTTGATCTCAAGCCCTCTGGAGCTTCAGCCTTCTCTCTTGCTCTTGTTCTCTTCAGCTCTTTTCTACCATCACTATAATTATGTTTCTGTGACTTCAGCTGTGTTACAGCAGCTCCTTCCTTGATCCTCAGGAGTCTGACTCAAAAACCAAAGCAGTGTAGTCATTGCAAAGAGATATTGACAGGAACTCCTTTGTTTTCCTTTTGTGACTTGGCTCTTGAAGAGAAACTGTGATCCAAGGGTTAAGACTGTAGGTCACAACTTCATCATGAGATTTGCATGCTGTGGCATTGGGGACTGTTGGCAAGTTACTGCCTTGGCTTCTCCTCATCCCTCTGTGGAAGGGAAACAGGCATTAGAGGACAATGTCACCCCAAGAGTTGCCTCATTATAGTTTCTGTGAAGGGCTTTGGACTCCTTGGAAAGCAGACAGTACAGGGAGGGTGGTGTGTAGTTTTGGGAAAGGTCAGGTTTTGCTTCCTCTCCAAAAGCAGATGCCGTGTGCAACATCCAGGGATCTTTGCACAGTGCTATACAGAGGAGTTCTTATGCTTGCAGTAAAACAAGAAAATAAAAAAGCTTTCAACGTCCTGCTTTTGTTTGTGATTCAAGTCCCCAAATGGGGAAAAAAAGATACATTGGTTTTCTGAGCAGTATAAATGATGGAAAATAATTTACTTTTTAATCCTATGGAAATACTTTTGCCAGATGAAAACTGTTCTGCTGTTGCCTTTCCAGCAGGATAGTGCAGTCTGCAGGTAATTAAACAACAAAAAGCAATACCCATAATTCAACAGTATGTCTTAGCTATTATTTGGCAATCCTTTTTCTCTTGAAAACTCCTATATATAATATGAGCTTAAAATGGAAATCACTCATAGCAAGTTTCATTTCATTGTGAATTGTTCTCATACAGCAATATGTAACTACATTTGTAAGAAACCCAAATCTTTTCCTTCCAACTGAAGCTGTCCTGCATTCTTACAAAGTCTACTATTTTGAATTTGAATACCTGCTACGTGGGCAGCAGACCCCAGGGAGATGAGACACCAGTCTGGCAACTCGCCATTCTGTGAAATGGAAGGGTGCTGACAAACTGAAGAGGATTTAGAAACCAGCAACTAGAATGAGAAGACACAGGATTTTCATTTTTCTGGAGAGATTAAGACTTGGCTATTTTTATAGCAAGGTTGATTACTGCCTCCCAAATTAAACCCACTACTCAGGGAAACGTATTATCATCTGGAAACTCATTCCCTAGTACTCGCAGGTCTCCCCATGGCCAGGCTGACACAGCAAAGACAGGTTTCCAGGTGCCTCCAGAGCCAAGAGGAGGAGAGGTTATTGCTCCTGACAGTGCAGAGCAATCCTGGGGCCCAGGGAGACAGTGTGCCCCCTGTCCTGTGAGCTGAACATGTAAAAGATGACAGTGTTCTTTTTAGTAACTCAACTGTTAAAAAGAAATAGAAGAAATCACAGTTTGAAAGCATGAAAAAGGAGAAGGATGCTGGGGAATAGCACTGACTACCTCAAGCTAATGCAGGGTCCCTCATCCATGTAGAATGAGCTTTAGCTCACCAGGAGCAACTTAATTACTTCTGTTCAATGGTTTTCCACCCACATGTTTATCGTAGTTCGTGGTCTTGGAAACTGCTGAGGAAACAGCTCAGGGCATGAAAGGGGATTACTCTCATAGGTGATGGGTGCTGCAAAAGCTCCTTCTGAAAGCTTCTGTGCTGCATATACCCAGGATGCCTCCTCCTGGGCAGGATTGTCTGGCTCCTAATGATGTGACAACGGAGCAGATCCTGCATGGACACGAAGGTGCTGGTATTTGCACCAAGGAGTTAACAGCCCTAAGGATTAGTAATTACACAAATAAATATACAGCTAATAAAAAACCGTGTTATCCTGTACTTTTTACTTTAAAATTTCTTGTTGCCAAGAAGTGAATCAGGTCTCTCTTCAGATAATTTATAGAATACCAGTTTCCATAACAACATAATTGCTCAATGAAGCAAAAATACCTGGCAGAGTTGCCATTATCATGAAATAATTGACCACAACAGTGAGTGAAAGAGACTGCATTAAACCCCACATTGGTTTGTGTCAACATGGTCAATTACAATCCAATAGTGCCAGATCAAAGACTGGCATTTCTAAAACAAGTCATTACAAATCATAGCATGACCCTAAGAAACAGAGCGAGATCATAGTGAACAAATATTTTTCCCTACAACAAAGCACAAAGTCATGTCCAATCATTAATGGTTGCAGAACTCCATGGCCCACACCATGACAGGTAATTTTAGGACTTAAGGGTTTGCTGTAAAGAAATACAAGCAAGAACAGCTCTCTCAGTTTGTGCTTCCATATGAGCGAAGGCACGAGCTACTTTTCAATTCTTAATAGGAGTGTTTGTTCCACAAAGGCTTGGCAAACATTGTCATGTGGTAAGATTCAAGAGGGAGTAACTCATACCCACTGCTGAAAACACCTACTTCATTAAAAAACACAGCACTAGTCTAGATGTAGATGTACATCTCCCCATGGAACCATTACATCTTTACTCATCCTGTGGGCTGCAGAAGCAGCCAGCCCAGGGCTGGGGTTGTGTGGGAGCACTCAGACCCAACACCTCTCACATGGGTGTGCAGTGCCCACCCTGCACGGCCCCAGCTCAGCTCTGCTCTGCACCCTGTCATGCTCACTGTGTCCCTGAGACATTTTTTGTTTCTCTGCAGCTTCTCCAGCAGCTCTGAGTAGCTCCAGCAGTCTGTCACCCGCTGCCGAAGGCACACACTGCAATCCCTGCAGCTGGCACAAGGGTGTGTGAGGATGGGAGCCCTCTTGGCATAAGTGTTGGAAGATCGTCCCACTAAGAAGGACCCAGCTTGGATCCTGTGTCCAGAGTCTCCCTGCAGCATGGTAAGTCAAGAAGGAGCCTCAGGTGCAAAGCAGCACGTGTGTCAGGTCAGGGCCAGGTATGTCAAGTCAAGTTGCTGGTGTGGTACCCCAAACAGATCAAGTTGGCCTGAAATACTGGCCATGCAACTCCTCCAGATCCAGAGTAGTTGTGCTTGTTCCTGGCACTGATGCCTTGAGCGGCCACCTAAAACACAGAGACTAGACAAGGATTAAGAGAATAAAAGAAGGCATTTATTTGAAGGGCCTTCAAAGGTGCACCCTGGACAGTCCAAAGGCTACACCCAAGATGGACCCTGGGTCACGGGTTCTTCCCACTTTGATAAGTTTGGTTCATTTGCATATCAGGGTTAATTCTCCAATTATAACCTCGGTTTCATGATGGAATTACCCCAAGTTTGCCCCCCTTTAGAGGCTTTTAGTTGACACATTTTGGGCCCGGTGTCCTTGGAGTGGAAACCTGCAGAGGTTTGTTGTGTCTAATTAGCATGAGAGAACAGCAGCTCACAGGCCACAAGAAACTTCAGAGTTACACACCAGGCAGTGCGGGGTTTGAAAAAGATGAAAGTTAAAACCTAAGGCATCAGCACTGTCAGCTTTGTTTTGGAGAGACTGTTAGAGAAGGCTTCCAAACTTCACAACTCACAGAGACTAAAACCTATAGTACAAAATAATTACATCTCTAACTCCTATGTGCCATATTACAAGTCAAACTATTCCCCTGTTCTTTTCCCTTTGCACCCTTTGTTCCTTACACACAGGCAGGGTGAACACAGCATGGTGTTGGCTTTGTCCTTGGGCACTCCTGAGTCATCCAGGCCATGCTTTACCCCCTTAGCAGTCAAGGGATGTTTCCCCTGACTTCAATGTCATGAGTCACCTTGGCGGATGAGTGATCTTTCTGCTCTACCTGACATGATATTGATAACCCTGGGAAACAACAAACTTGTCGGAAAGTCTGTGGAGATATTGAGCCTTGAGAAAAATCAGGATGGTCTTTTATTTTACTACATCTTGCTTAGCTAACGCTCATAACAGCTTTCTTTCTCTTCTGTTTAACAAGAAATCTCAGGTTTTTTCACCCTTACCAAACTCTGCAAATACACCTTCCCATCCTGTATTTCCTCTACCCAGCACCAGGGAAAAGCTGGGCACACACATACTGGATAGATTTGGACATTACAGAAGCAAAGAGAAAGAAAGGTCACACATGAGTCTTATCTTTGGCTTTGCAGTTCTGGCCTGTTTTGCAAGCAAGACACATATGTCCTTTAATTATTCATTAGGGTAACTGCAAACTCTCTGAGGCTGCCTGCACCTCTTGCAGCAGGGGAGACTGTGGCTGAAATACCTCGGCACAGAGGTACACAAACAACCAGGAAAAGTAAAACATTTGTCAGAAATAAAGTGCAGGAAAACAGTGAGAAAAATAAAGCAATTAATCATTCAAAAAGGGGGGAATGGGGCAGGGAGGGAGAGAGAAAGAGAGAGAGAGAGAGAGAACGGCAAAAGAAACCTGATAGCTTGTGCTGCCTCCCCTGGAAGTCTGTCAGCCCACTGGCAGGAAGATTAAGGATGTTGATGGGTATTCCTTTCTCACCACAGTCGGCTTTAAAAGCACAGGACAATGACCTACTTTTACAGGTCTGGCTGTGGCTTTCCTACAACACATCTTTTTCTCCCCTTACTCTAAACAAAAAAGGATGATCCCTTGGAGTGCCTCTTATCTGAGTGCTGCCCTCACAGCTGAGGTAAAGGTATTGATTAAAGCACTTGGACACTTATTGGATTTGCGGCTTTTCTGATGTGGGAGAAATGCTTTGTCCAGCTCAACTCATGCAGTCCTGCATGCTCCAGCGTTTGTTGGTGTAACCGCCAAAGGTCCAGACCCTCTGCCGCACTTCCTTTGTGAACAGACCAACCAGTGAAATCCCTGCAAGTCAGAATACAGATTTCAAAGCATCAGATTTAACAATATACTTGACACTGGGCTTGAAGAGCCTGCACAGCTTAGAGTTCACCTCTCCTTGACCCTCTGGGAAGGACAACACCCATTGCTGTATCCACAGCTTAAGCTGGATTGCCTGTTTCAGTATCTTGCTCTTTTAGGAACCTGTTTAGCAGTGACTTTGCACTGGCTGGTTGCCCTGGAGGGCTCCTTGAGTCAAGTTCTCCAACCCTCCCCATGGCTTATTTACTGGATTCAGCACTTGTGGGATGGGGAAAAGCGAGAAGGGAAAATTACTTAGAGGCAAGGTCAGTGCCATCCTTTTGTCCCATAAGGATAGAACCTTTTGCTTCTTTCTTTTTTATCCAGACCTGCAAGATTTTGATCTTAGCAAGGAAAGAATGACTGATCCTCTTGCAGAGACTCTTACACCACTCTCTTATAGCTATGCTTTATTTTCACCCTTGTTTGCTAATATCACAAAGAAGGCCTTCATATGTCCTGGGCAAGGTGACATTTCTGTGTTCTGTGATGACATCACTGGCATCAGTCACTTGCTCTCTGTTCTCTATGTGCTTGAGTCAGTCTGGCCTTTTTGCATTTTCAGAAAGGGCCATCCCTGGAGTGATTTCCAGGCTGAAAGATCATTTGTTAGGTACACACAGGAACCTTCTGTGTTGCAAGAGCATCAGCTCTTGAAATGCCTGATCTAAATCTCCACAAGAACTACTCACTATTGCAGTCCTCAGTACCTGAGGAGTGAAGTCTCACATCAGGCTTCAGTAGTGCAATTAAAACAAAACAAAATAACCTCGTGTTTGACTTATTTCAAATAACTAGTTCTTCTATTTTCTGGGCTGAGGTTCTCCAAAGGACATAACCAAGCTTAAGCAGGGGAAGAAGAGCAGAAATGGGAGTTGGGTGTCCACTTATGGGCAGCAACTGTCCCAGCTCTCAGCTGAAATACATTTTAGGATCCTAATAGATGATGCCACCATATCGTTGTAAAGAAACTGCATTGTTATATACGTAACAGTTTTTCATAGGTATTTGACTGGGATGACATATACAAAATAAAATACTAATAAAATAGCATACAAAGGAGTTTTAAAAGTAGTAACATATTTCTAAAAAGCCAAATCAATAATTAAATTTGCAGGACAATGGTTTGGGGTTTTTTTTAAGTGGAAGTCAATAACATGTTGTGCTATAAAAAAAGCTTTAATCCAGGGTTACTCCAGATAACACAGTTATGTTTTGCAGTCAATAGTCCCCAAAAGAGCATTAAGCTTGTATAGATGCCTGACTAAGATGGTGGCATATTTACAATACATTTAACTGATTTATATGTGCTTTTTCCTCTCCATCCAAGCAGTAGCTTTTCTTCATCCCTATCCTAACAGCTGCAGCAATGGGGTTTGTTTCGGGCTTTGTTTGGGAGATTAAAACCATCTCAGTATAATCTCTTTTTGTTTTATACACTGAAGGAAGCATTAGAGATGAAAATTAATGCCACGATGGATTTCGTTAATCACACCGGGAAGCTTGGTTTGCTGTAGTAGGCACTTCCAGCAGAAGGTGCTCACAATCAGTTTAAATATTAAACGCCCTCCTGTGTTTAAATAGCGATGATCAAATCTGTGCAATCACAGCTCCCGTCGGGACAGGGGTTCTTTTAAAAGGGCCAGTGCTGCCCAAACCATCTCACCTTATGGTCAATCCCTCTTTCCAGCAATGTAAGCATCTGTGGAACTGCAAGGACAAAAGGACTAGAAAAATCAGTGCCTGGGGGAATTGCTGTGAGATAAAGGAGGTGTCACCTCCGGCTCACCAGCACAAAAGAAATCATAATGGTCATAAGGGCCAACAGTTATCATGGTGGGACAGGTGCTGGCAGCACGAGGTACCAGTCTCTGCCCAGTCCTTGGAGAGTAGGTGCTCACATTACAAAAAGCATCACTTCTGTTAACTGATGCTGCCAGGAAAAAGGCCAAGGATCAACAGGTCCCCCAAGCTGGGCCGTTGGGGTGTATCTCCACGAAAGGCCAAGTCCCCGTGGCAGATGGCCAGAGGGAAGTTTGCATTCCCACAATTCATGTTCTGACTGTTACAAATAATCGGCAGCTCTCCAGGGCCCTGGGTCTGACGCGAGGCAGGAGCCAGACCTGCTTGAAAACTGCATCAGTCACCAACTGTCCCAGCCAAAAACATCCTTGGACTGATGCGTTGGGGCTGTTGCATACAGATGAACATGGTCTAAGTGAACTTTCCATAGAAGGAAGGAAAGCAAGCCCCAAGAAAGCAGCATACAAAGAGAAAAGCTGTAAAACTCATAATTCCTTTCTGCAGAATCTAGGAATCGAAAGTACAAGTTTTCTTTAAAATGTTTTTGCTTAATCACTATTAAAGCCTTGCTTGAAATTAAAGTATAATCAGAAATGGAGGGAATGGGGTCTTAGCAAATGTGTCAATATACAGGTTTATTCTGCTGTATTCTGCCTCAGCCTCCCTCCTGTGCCAGGATCTAAGGAGATAGAAAATCAACAAAACCAAAACTGAAACCCCAACCAGTCCTGCCCCTAATAGAGGGAATAGTGCTGGGAGCTGAACCGACTACAACTCCCAACGTTCACCGAGGGTACTTTTAGGACAAATGCTACCCGAGAACATCCCAAACAATCTGAAATTGAAAGCAAGCCCCGGTGGCTGTTGGAAGCTGTAGTCAGCTCTCCAGGGTGAGCTACTGAGCACAAAGATCCCAAGAGCTGCTCTGGCAACCAAAAGAGCCCCGCTAGAGCTCTGGGGGAGCGAGCGGCGAGCGGGGAGAACGCGCTGTGCCCCTCGGGGGGTGCCAAGCTCCCTCCTTGGGCTTCCCCGATGTTTTGGGGGGATTTTTGGCCTGGGCCTGCGGCACGAGGGGCGAGACCTGCCCGCGGCAGCTGGGTCCAGCAGGACCCGGTTTTCCCCGCGACACCCGGGCCCGGTGCCGGTGGCGGTGGCTGCGCCAGTGGCGGTGGCCGTGGCGGTGGCGATGCGCTGTCGGGGCCCGGCGCCGGGGG
>VZTA01025228.1:592945-604814 GCA_013398855.1 Mohoua ochrocephala | reverse complement strand
CTCCGCGCGCAACGCGGCCCCTTCTCCGGCGAGCGCCGGGGGCGGGCGGCGGGCGCGGGCCCTGCCGGGCAGCCCACGGTACTCGCTGTGGCCGTGACGGGGAAGAAAGAGTCTGAGCAATGCTTGCGAGGCCTGGGGGAGGCAAAGCTGCCGTTCTCCCCCGCTCCCCCCGGCCGAGAGCCGGCATGCGGGGCCGGGGCCGGGCTGCAGCACCGCGCTCGGGAGGCTCCTGGGGGGGCTGCTCTGCCCCAGGACCACCTGGGAGGGATGTATGCGGCTCATCTCTTCGCAGAAATACCTCGGAAGTTAAATTCGCACAGCAAGTACTGAGCTACAGAACATATGTGACCCTTATGCTTAAGCTGTTGCAGCTAAGGCTTTAGGCATGGCAGGAGATAAGCCCTAATGATACATCGCTGTTAGCTGTTTGCTCTGAAAAATGCCTACAGGTATCTGGAGAGAGCTGTTTGCCAGGAGCTCGGCGGATTGAGCTATTTATTGATTTTTAAAGCTAAAATAGAGCTATTGCAAAGAAAAAGACTTGTGCAGGCAGCTTTTTTTGGAACAACTCTCTTGCACAATTGTGAGAGAGCCACTATTATTCACTCTTCCTCAGAGGTACTCTTGAAATTGTATTTCTTCCAGTAAGTAATACTGCTTAGAAGGCTGAGACGAGCCTCTCTCACCTTTCTGGAGAGAGTTTGAACAGTGCTGGATTAACATTCACATTTCAAGTCACAGCCCTAGACCAGTCCTTTCTGTACAGTCCTGCATATCTCCGTGTCCTTTCCTAACAGACGTAACATTTCTCAAGTTCAAGAGGATTTGTGAAATTACTGTATGCCCTTTGTTCTCCTGACAAAAATTCCTCTCTCTTATTAAACTTGTCACTTTACCCCAGCTGATCCCTTCCTCTCTGCAGGGGAATCTCTCTGCCTTTGCTGTTCTAATAGAAAAATAATGAAGGTGACATTTGCTCAAAGTGTTGCTTAGTGGCTCTGTTTATCAGATTAGAATTTCCCAGAGTATTAAAATTTGCCAGAGTGATGTTTCCAGGTTGATCTTTAAGCAATAACAGACGTATGTGGCATTGTGCTGACATGGTTTTCCTTAGGAGTTGGAGTAGAACCTTTCCTACCGTTAAAGGAAAAACGCACAAGTTTAGGTACCCACTGAGTACCTCTTAGGGAGTTCAGGAGCCTCAAATAACACTCACTGTTTGCAGAAGGTAGAGGTGAAAAGGAGAGGGGAGAAACTATGACTTTATAGTACTTTAAACAACATCCCACAAATGTTTACCTCTGGTCTCACAGGCCCATTGGGGAAGTAAATGAAGAGATTGTAAACACAACCAACTATTTACATATTTTCATCCCATTACTATCACCCTAACTTCCCAGTGGAATAACAGGTTGCTATTTTCCAGGCTACCCATCTGATAGGAGTTAGTGTTATCTACTTAAGGGTCAATTTTTTTTCCACTGGGTTTGGCAAATTTAACCCAGTGCTGCTTCACATGAAAAAATCAAATTTCAACATTAATCTTCTAAAAACCACAAGCTTGATAATCCCATCCTCTGCAGATTAAGTTTCGGCCTCCTCCTGTTGCCACTGAAGTGAATAAAATTTCACTATAAGCTTTTTGATTTCAGAGGGGCAGAGAGGAAGGACACACAGCTTTTCCCTCCTTCCCTATACTGAGAACTTTCTGACGGTGACAAGAAGCAAAGTCTCAGATGAGATCCTCGGTGACAACCCGATATAATGATGTTTAAGTAGCACTTAGAAGGAGATATTTTCTCCCGGTTCACAGTTCAGAATTGGTTACAAGAGCTCAGTGAAGCCTCTCCATTTCACAACAGCCAAGGTACTGGTCTGCTCCTTGGGTGCTTTGCTTCAAGATTAAATATGTTCCAGTTTTGTGGGTTCATTGCTGAGGTACAGCATTCCTGCCATACACCTACTCTGGCAAACCTTTCATTTCACAGCCTGAATTTAAATCCATTTCTAATCATGAAATTGAAGTTCTGTAATAAATTCTGCTATGTGATCCTAGACAGTTTTATCCTTTGTAAGGGATTAAAACAGTTAATACTGCTGTTCCTCTGACACAGAGGAGCCTGCTGTGTCCAAGCATTTTACAGTATGAACGCTCTGTATTAGCTGGGAAACTCCCCCTTGCTTTCATCTCTTTAGATGAGGACCAGCCCAGCTCAGTTAAGTTGGAGAGAAGCTGTTTTCAGAAGAAAACATCTTCTAGAAAGCAGTTCTGTGTACAAATCAATGAGTGGCTCGTGAATGGAGAGACACTCAGGAAACAAGAAACTCCCCTACTGAGGACAGCAGTTTGCCCTAGCAGCACTACGTGCAGAAATCCCCTCTCCAGATCTGCAGCCCTGCAGGTGCTGGGGTGAGGGCAGGGCAGGGGAGACAGCTGCTGGCAGAGGCAGGAGGGACCAGTCAACCCATCTCATTTGGGTTATTCTCCTGTTTGCAACGGCCTCTCCGTGCCCCACTGCTCTGTTCTGGTTTCTCTGTCACAACAGAATAAACTTGATATTCTTCACCTCCCCCTAACTCCATTCTTTGTGATGGCCATTTATTTGGGCTGTGTGTAGTGGAGATTTTCTTTTGTAGTGAAGGACTAAAGTGCTTTTTAAATGATTGACAAGGCTTGTCAGTGGCTTCTAAATCACATTTGGGTGTCTGGGGCACTTCAGCTGCAGTGCTGCTCCTCAGCAGGCTGAAGTTCCATTTTCCATTTAGAGAAGGCCCTGGATCTTTCTAAACGTTGCCTAGCAGTGAAAGAGGAAGAGGTATAAAAGACAGAATTTTCAGTGTGCCGCTGAAAGTGAAATTGTGGCTGCTCCAGCCACACTTGGACTACAAACAAGATTTCTTTGCAATGGTTGTCATGGGCTAGGTGCTGGGATCTCATGCCTACCTATCACATTAAAATATTTATATTACTGCTTAACTCTCATTTGCAAGGATGCTCACTCTTTTAGTGTCTGAAACATGGGGAAGTCCATGGGCCACTGTTTTTAATCAACCTTCCCTCATATTTAAGGATTTTTCGTGAAAGTCTGGAATTTGCAGAAAGATTTGGAAGGGCACGAGCAACATGCTGCTACACTGAGCCGGAAGGAGCGTAGGAAAGGATTTGGGGATCAGGTGAAGAAAGAGAAAACATGGCATCTGCATGGCAGAGCAAAAAAGGTGGAAGATTAGCAATACACAGACCAGAGGGCTGGAGATGAACTGGAGGGTTTTGACATTCAGACCTGCTCAGGAAGGTGACAGGGACCTTTGCCAGGGAGGCTGTGTGTCATCAGCAGTGGGCACCCAGGGGAAACAGCCCCCTCACAGCCTGTGTTTCTAACAAGCAATAAAAAGCCACTTCACATAAATGCAGTGCAATTTTCTTTTCTGCCTAGCAGGTTTATTTTTCCCTCCTATCAGAAGTGCCATGGGAATTGTTCACCAGGGAACAATTCACCTGGGAGAAATAGGCAAGTGCTACCAGTGTTTGACCCAGTGAGTTTCTGTTCTTTTCTGAGACACATTCCTAAAAGACTGGGGAATCTGATAGAGTAGCGGGAGATTATTCGGGGGATCAGAGGACAACCAACAAGGAGAGGACTCCCGCTTTTCAGGTTTCCCTGCTAATCCTGGGACGTGCCCATGTCCCCAATCTGTGACTGTTCTGAAAGTAAATGTGTGGCTTCAGTCACCAGGGGAAATTCAGGCTCAGAGTTTTGGAGCAGGGATTCTTTCAAATGGGCACAACATAAATCTGCTTTGACCTGATTCGCAGCTCTGTTTCAGTCAAGTCCTCATTTAACTGAGCCTGTAAAACATGCAAAAGTTTCACCAGATTTGTGCTGTCCCTCATTTTCCAGCCAATCCAAAGCAGAGCAGTGTCTCCAGAACTGAGAGTGGTTTCTAAGAAACCTGAACCCAGAACATGCACATACATAATGTGTATAGCAACCAGTTCATTGCATCCATTGCCATTCCAGAGCGGGCTGCATCAAACAATGGAGTTACTGTGCACTATCAAACTCTCAGACAACTAATTAGGTCAGGAATAGAAGGAGCAAATGGATAGATGATTCAACTGTTGTTCATGAGACCCATATGACAACAAGGATGCCTCATCTACATTCCTCACCGACAGTAAGGGTACAGTTTGTGTATTTTGACTATAAAGGCAATTTTAAAAGAATTATGCCCCTGACCACTGAAATACTGCTTTGGAGTTAAGCTGGGCTCTGCTAAATCAATTGCTCTGTCTGACCTATATATTCCGCCTATTGACATGCAGCCTACTTTACTCTTTTGGCAGTTATTTCAGTAAAAATTCAATGTGCTGAACTCCAGTGGCCAAGGACAGGCCAATTGCTGGAAATGGAAAATGGCTTTAGTGCCAGTGACCTGTCCTGATGTGGAATTGCCATCTCCATGGCATTGTCACGCTCTAGCACCATTCTCTTTCCTGCCAAAGGTTTTAGCCCTAGCATAGATGAGGAAAAGGAGACATTCACCTTTTCTCCCTGCCTTCCTAACCTCTTCTCCCCCATCATTTAGCACCTGGAACAAGAGAAACACGAATTGCGGCGGCGATTTGAGAACAAGGAAGGAGAGTGGGAAGGAAGGGTGTCTGAACTGGAGAGCGATGTGAAGCAGCTGCAGGACGAGCTGGAGAAGCAGCAGGTCCACCTGCGCGAAGCCGACCGGGAGAAGACGCGCGCTGTCCAGGAACTCTCCGAGCAGAACCAAAGACTCCTGGACCAGCTCAGCAGGGTGAGTCAGCTGGGTGGCACAGCTGGGCACAGGACAGGGTCACAGCTCTGCTGTCATCCACCTCTGGGGCAAAGGAGTGGGAAAGCTCCCACTTTCAGGAAAACAAACGGCTCTGCCTCTGGTCATGTTACACAGGTGTCCCGATAAGACATGCTGCCTTTAAATTGATTTGACACCTCTAAGGAGAGATGCATTTCTTTGGCAAAACAGTTGTGTTTCTGGGTTGAGTGGTTGTTTACTGTATAGTTGTCTCTCTCACCTGTTTTTGTATCTAGAACTGATTTAGAAAATCTGTTTCTAATTTACTAATAGGCTGAACAAATGTTGCATGCAAGAAGAAGGCTAATCTGCAACAATGGGGTGAAAGACTTTTTGCAGGCCTCCCTTTTTTGAGATGCATTGGCTGTAATGTTGTAGAGTTGAACGTACCATATCATTCTCAGATGGTGTGTCACTACAGATAACTTTGCCGTGGTTAGATGTGTGAGAACCTACTGGAATTCCTTGGAATGGCATGTTTCATCAAAGAGCTTAACTTGCCTCTGAATGAAAGAGGATTTATAGTGAGGCTGCTACAAATCAGCCTAATTGACTGAATACTTGCAGCATGAGTTTCTTTCTGACAGCAAAAGACTTAACAGTTTCTGCCTCCTTCCCCCAGAAGTTAACCTGTCTTCTGGAATTAAGAACCTTGATTTTTTTTCCTCCCCACTGGGCTGTTGCTACAAACCATAATTTTAATGCTTGAGAACACAGTTACTCCAGCAAACAAAAGCATTTGCTTGTTATCAGTTGCTTATTCCCAAAATAGCATAGAACAAAAACACACACACATTCATGCTGAAGAGGCCCACCTCATGCTGTAAGAACCTCTCTCGGATTCGATTCTGTCAGAGCTGAGTCTCTGGGGCTGACACGGGGATTTCGCCTATGGGTTGGTGGACACCTCAACCACAACACTAGGACCAGAAGACTCTGAAGTGGGCCAAATGTACAGGTCTTCACTCAAGCTGTGCATGCAGTTGTCCTGTGCCTCTGGAGGTGAGAAGAGCAAGTCTTGGGTATGACATTGTACTGACACTTGGGGAAATCATTCCTCATTCTGCTGTAGATTTTCTTGTCAAGGATTAATGAAGTCACTTGGTCCAAGTTGTTTAACTGGCTTGAAAAAAAAAGTACAAAAAGACCTCATCTTCCTTAGCTCAGGTATGTTGCTAAGTTTTTCCATGTTTTTAAAGCAATGTGTCCCAAGTGAGCTACAGATCTTTCACCTTTTCTCTGGACAGAGCATATTCCAAATACAGCATGGATGAGAGATTCCACCCAAGATTACACAAGCCCTGTGTCGTGTCGGGCTTCTTATCCAGGGCTAAGAGCTTGGCTCCCATCAGATCTGGTGACTCTCAATAGTTTTCTGTGTATGTATGATTTCTGTCATTGGCTCGGGAATGTAAGATTTGTTATGGTCCCAGCATAAGCATAAACTGGAAGAACAGACTAGAAGGTGGGAGAGGCAAACCAGACAGCTTTTTTTGGGCTTTAAACCACATGGGATTATCCTCACGTGACACTTGTGCTACAGGAGCCTCTCACAGTCAGATGCTCAGACAGCCACTCCACAAAGCCTTGTCAGAGGAATCACCAAGTTAAGTCTACCAGCATGTGGTGTCCAAGTATGGGTTTTGTTCCCTTAACTCCCTATTAGTGCCAGAAGTGGTCTTCATTGACCCACTTCAGAACTGCCCCATTCAAAAAAGCTGAGTATTGGTACTGCCCTTCCCATTGCAGCCCAGCCCTGCTCCCAGCTTGGAGGACAGTTTTTCTCCAATGCAGATAAGCTCTGATAGAGACAGAGCTCATGTTTGCCGAGGCGCAATTCAGTGCTCATTGAGTTTGTCACCTGGCCAAAACTTGCCAGTAACTCGAATATAGCAGTGAGTATAGCAAGGGTGTAAACAGTCTTCCCACAGTCAGGAAAACCTGGACAAACTGAAAGAGAGTGGGGAACAATCTGTTGTCATTCTCAGGGCTTTAGCTGAGGCTTTTTAAAATCCCGGCATTATATTAGCACTTGATTCCTGACTGCTTAATATTCCATATTTGCTGATCCACAGTGCATTTGCAGTCTCGTATGTCTAGTCTCTTATTCTGAGGAGGTTACACATGTAATCCCTGAGGGAGTGACACTGCCTAAACCCTGCACCCATGTAGTTCTGGCTCCTGTTACCACTTAGGCTTCCAATTAATAAAAAGGACAAATAGAGCTGCGTGGATGTGCTTGCCCACAGCCATATTGCCATAGGCTGGAATCTTGCCTGGGGTCATGAGCTAAACACTGGGAGAGGAAAAGTCCTACAAAGAGGTGCTGTTACAGCTTCTGTGACCTTTTAGGTGTTGCTGGTATCCTCCTTGTGTTCCTGGTTCTGCATTTTGCACCTGCCTTTTGTGCCACTGTGGGTTGTTTGGGAGCAGAGGGTTATGAGAAGTCTGGGATAAGGTGATGAAAGCCTTATTCAGAGCCTCGAGTCTGCCCTATCCAACACTCCGTATCCTCCTTCACTCACAGGACAGAAAGGCAGGCTTCTCGCTGGTAGAGTCATTCTACACTAGTAGGTACTGGCTCTTTAAATTTGAATTTCTACAGTTTTTAGCAATTAACACCTCGTGGCCCCATTTAACAACACTTGATCATCTCTCTCCTGGAGAAGGTATTCTCTTGGCACTAGGCTCTGTGTGTCGAATGACAGTCAGCCTCAGGAGCTGCCACCCCACATGGTCCTGCTTGTTTCTTCTGGATTCCCTGGGCTTCAGCCTCTGTTCCCTCAAAGCAGCGCAGCAGCCACCATCTCCTTCATCCTGCCCCTCCTCCTTCCTGCTGCTGCTGCCATTCTTTCACCAACTAATTAGGCTTTAGGACATTTTTTTAACCCTGCCTTCCCCAGAGATGAAAAGCCAACACAAGCACATACTACTCACTTTGTCTAAACCTGGCACAAATGCTAACCAGCCAAGCACACACACCCACACAAGGACAGCAAGGGGACCTGGAAAGCTCTGTCTTGCAATTAATGCATGGGACTGAAAAAAATCCATTGTCAGTTCTAGCAAAGACTGATAAAGGAAAACTCAAGGATAGGAATTTTAAGTCTGTTCCAGTATCTAAAAATTAGCCTCTTTCCTCTGTCGCCAAGAGGCTGAAATAAGGTCCTTAAAATGGTTTGAGGTCTTCCGATGAGGTGGTGATATGGGAGAACTTTAAATATCTAATAATAGTAAGTAGGCTATAAGGAACTTTGCCTCCTCTTGAAATACAGCCTTTGGTTCTCTACTTTTAGCAGAACAAAGATACTGCCTGAGGTTAGAACAGCATTAAACCATAGGGAAAATTTGGTTGGCTGGACTGGGAGCACACAGTGAAAGACATGATTGAAATGCCAAAGAGCAAGTTTAAGACCTCCACAGTACTTTTTAATTTGCTACGTGATGATTAAAATCCCTTCTGCACATTGCTTTGATTTCCCTCCCCCTGCCTCAGCACAGCAAAGGGTGCAGGAGCTCTCAGCAGTGTGTCCACACCAAGCTGAATGCCGAGTTTACCAAGAACTGTAGAGCTCCTCATGAGCAGCGTGCCAGGGTATAAACCGCTCACCAGAACTGCTCAGAGATAAAGTATAGGAGTCAAAGAACAGTTCTGCCGAGAAAGTCAAGGCTTGGGAATTATTCCATGTTCTGTTTCCAGCTCCTTCAGTCTCTCCCATCTGTTTCAGTTCCCCACTAGGATAAAAAAAGAAAAAGAAAAAAGAAAAAAGACAAAAACCATAATCCTATGCTTTCTGCCCTTTTATGGGGGAGTGTGTATAAGGAAAGGTCTCCTCTTACATGTGCCCACAGCAGGTAACACAGCAAGAGTCCTGTCCCCACCTTTGGGCTTCTAGGAGTTACTAATGCAAATAATAATAACAAGCAGTTGTCTTCCTATAATGAGGCAACATATTACTACTTTGTCAGGAAGTGAATGAAAAAAGACTTTCACGCTGTTTCTGAGTGCCTTCAGCAGATGGCTTTCCCACACATTTCCTGCTCCCTAGCTCTGGCTCCTGGAGCTGTTTGCTGCGTGTAGCTTGGGCGAGGCTCATCCTTCCCAGTTCAGCTGGGCTTCTTTTATGGTGCATTGAACGCAGCGGAGCGATTTCACAATGTCAGGCTCAGGTAGTTTTTGCAATGCAAATCTCTTTCCAGGGGCAGGGGAAGAGTGTCATCTTGCATTGCTGAAACAGCTCCTTGTGTTTAGAGAGGAACGCTGGGCTGCTGTGGCATCCCTCAGAGGGGCCCTCAATCACCAACTCCTTATATTCACTCAGCATCTAGAGCCAGCATGCTGCTACAAAGAATGAGGTATTTCAGTCAATCCCTCTGGTACAGCGAGAACAGAAGCAGCCAGCCCACAATTCTCCAAAGGAGGTATTATTTACTAACCACAAAACCCTCCTTTCAGTAATATTTCAACTGAAGTTTCACACTTCATGCTCTTAACATGCAGCATGTTAGAGAACTGGCAGGCACTGCCTGGCTTTGATTTGAAAGAAACAGGTTTTTATTTAAGAACAAGCTGACCATACTGTATTCTCCTTTCCAAATTACTTGTATTTTAAATACATCCTTTTTATGGTCAAGAACACACGAGAGAGGCAGGTCTGTTGTCAGTTATTAATTTGAAGAGATTTTTCTGAATGGTTGGTTGCTGGGTCTATCAGCATAGGAACAATGTTAATTTTAAGAAATTCACATTACTCACTGAAAAAGAAAGTTACTGGAAGAAGTGTGCTGGGCAAGATGCACTGTTTTTGCTATGCAAGAGATTTGTAGCAATTACACTATGAATTATGTCTTTAATTCCTTATTTTATCTATACAGGTGCTTAATGCAAGCCTCGTTCTGTTTCTTATTTATTAAGTTGTCTCCAATAGCCCAGCAGGGTCTATTGGGAGCTCCATCCTTAGCACAGAGGCAAGTCAGGCTGAATTTAAGTCCTGCTTCAGGGGGTTTATTTTTAACTAGACAAAAATCCTGAGTGGACCTAGGCTAAAAAAGAGTTTCTTTGACTGTCCCTACATTTCAAGGTGCAGATCAGGCACTACACTGAATTATTTTTCATAAAAACTCTCCGGTTTTTGCTCTTCAAAGTGTTTACTGGACCTATTCAGTGAGTAGCTTATTATAGGGAACTCCACACTGAACTCCTCAAGCACATAGAAAATCTTCACCTGCATCACCACTGAGCAGTCTAAATTCAATGGAAGGGGGCGATTGCAGGAGAAAAGGCAGCACTGCTTCCTGTTGAAGGGGCTGAAGTACCTGCTTGTCATGGCAGCCTACCTGGGGCAAGGCAGACAGCCCTTGAGCAATGTTTTGTGCCTGGCTTAAGGCTCACTTGTGTCGCACATGCTGAGGTGGGAGGAAACAGACACCAGCACCAGACAGAGCCAAACACTGATTCCAGCAAACCTCCCAGTAACCTCATTCCCCGGCTCCCCACCCCTCTGGAGCATCAGCAGATCCTCACACCACATAGCCAGATCCCTGATCACCTGGGGAATACTGATGAGAAAGGCTCCTTCTCTCCAGTTGCTTCTCCTCTAGCAGAGAGCACTTGTTAATAATTCAGCTTCATGCCACATCAGGCCTGGAGTGCTGAGGCTTTCCATGCTAAAGCTGTAAATATAGGACGTGACTGCAGCTGCGTGTTCTCGCCTGCAAAGTCCTTCAATGAAATGATTCAGTCCCCTAGAAGGTAATGAAGAAACATCTTGAGGTCACTGCTGAGTGGCACTTACCCACCATCCCTCTAGGAGAACAAGGAGAAAGGCTCAGCCCTCTGCTGAGAGTCAGTCCAAGCCTGCAGCACCCGTTAACCCCATTTTAGGACACACAGAGCTTTGAGACCCAACAGGAACAGGGCCATCCAGACACCAAGGAATAAATACAGGACGTGCCAAAGAAGTAATTTCAGCAAACAGAAGGAGGAGGCACCCGTACAGAATTTGCCCAAGGATTTTGCACACACTCATTTCATGAAAGATTTTTACCCTTGAGTCCTTTGGTTTAAGTGCTGATGAGCGCTGAGAAGGAGTGGGCAGAAGGAGAATGAGCCATAGTGATAGGGCAAGGGAGAATGGGGACAAATTAAAATAAGGGAAATATAGGTTATGTATTAGAAAGAAGTTCTCTCCTGTGAGGGTGCTAAAACACTGGAGCAGGTGGCCCAGAGAGGCTGTCCCAACCCTTGCAATGTTCAAAACCAGGTTGGACGGGGCTTGGAACAGCCTGGTCTAGTGGGAGGATTCCCTGCCTGTGGCAGGGGGAGTTGGGACTAGATGATCTGTAAGGTCCATTCCAATCCCTTAACAGCTTCTATGAAAGCTGTGCATGGAATAAAACAGGGGCAAAGCCCTCCCTAGGAGAAGGATTAAACTACTATTAAAGTTTAAAAAAAAAAGTTACTGTTAAGGCAGTGGAACTACACAAATCGCTGCTCCTGGGCAAAAGGACGGCATCCCTGGGTCCCAGGGGCTGCGTGGGACCCTCATCCTCCTCTGGGGCAGCGGAGCATCCCCTCCATCCCCGGGGTCCCTTCGCTGGTTGCTGGATGACAGCACGGCACGTCCCAGCTGGTGATGTTGCTGTGGCAACCGGGTGTGATTTCTCTGCTTGTAATGCCACGACAGTCAGGGACACGCAGGGAGACGCACTTGTGACGTCCGAGGCGGGCGGGCGGTGGCCGCGGCCCGTCTGCCACCCCCGTGGGCTCGGCTCGCTGCCAGGACGTGTTCCCGCGTCGCCTCTGCATCCCCCGCGGGCCCCTCCCTGCCTTTCTTCCTCTGCTCACGGCAATTCCCCCCCCCAAAATCGTGCTGGAGCTGTCCAAGCCCACGGCAGCCTGTTGTCGTTACCATCCACAATGAGCTCCCGAGCTCCCGTGGGGGGACAGGTAAACATTTTATATCCTGAGTGAAAAGAGCCCCTTGTGAGCAGGTCAGTGAGCCCACGCAGGGCGACACACCAC
>VZTA01025228.1:540331-592830 GCA_013398855.1 Mohoua ochrocephala | reverse complement strand
TGCACACAACATCACCCGGGAGTCCAGCTCGGGACATGGCACCAGAGAAATGATTGTCTGCCCGAGCCACTGAACCTCCAGGCTGTGCACGGCTTATCTCACACCCTCAGAGGCTCGCGATGCCTGGATGGAGCAGCAGACGCTGCCCCGGGAGACATCACAGAGCCACACCTCCTGTCCCGTCGCCACCCCCTTTCCCTGGGTAGCACATCTGCAGGAATGAGTGTCCACAGCACTCTCTAGGACAAATACACGTAGGTGTAAAGCGCCTGGTAGTCAGCCATACACTGTTCTTCCCTGCACTTCAGCTGAGCCCAGCTCACAGCCCAGCTTTCTCCTCCAGCACGTGGTCCTAGAAGAGATTTCAAAAGTTCACGCAAGGCTTCTGTCTTGAGACAGCAGCAGCACCACTAAGCTGTGAACATCTGAAAGCCAGAATACAACATCAAACTGAAGCTAAACTTGTCCTGGAGTAAGGAGATAAAATTCTGAATGAGTCCTTTCCTCCCCTCTTGCACTGCACTAAAAATTTCTAGTGGCTATTCTGTTTAGGTCCAGGTTGTTGTTTGTTGGAATTGTTTTATTATGCAGTAGCTCAGAGGTAGGAACACATGGGCAGAAGTTTTTTCAAAATATTTCTGCTTATTCACACTTGCTGTAAACACGTCCTCCAGGAGATTCTAGAAAGTAGGACACAGAAGGTGTTTGTATCCAGCCACTGCATTGCTAGCTAGAACCAGAGACAAACATGATTGAAGGCTTTGCAAATATCTACATGAGAAAAAAACAATTTAAAGCATTTGATCTTTAAAGATCCATTCTGGGTTATAAAGTTTGCACACCTTGTAATGAAAGTCTTTAAATTCCTTCTTTTTCCAAGCAGGCTTGCCTTTTCTAAATGCAATTTAGTAGACAATAGCTCAAGAGGGAAGTCTCTTCTACACTGAGGGGGTTTTGCCAGCTGTATTGGGTGCTCTGATTACCCATGAAAACAGAGGCCTCTTGCAAAAGAGCCTAGAGCTTAACCAACGTTTTTTTTAGAATGGCATTTAGCAAAACCCAGTTTATTTTGAGCACAGATACAGGATTGGCAAGACACTTTTGTTGACTTCTGGTGGCCACAATGCAATACAGAGCTGGCTCATGCTTGGCAGCACCACCACAGGGATGGGAAATGCCACCTCATATAGGGACATAGCAGCATCCAGAGGCAAAGGTACAACAGGGAACAACTGACAGATGAGGTCATAAGTCAAGGGACCTGCATGTCAGAGCAACTGGAGTAAAAGGCTGCTCATAAGCAGCCCAAGAGAGCATTTAATTTGGGGGTGATACAGGCTCTGGCCTAACAATCTCAGTAGGTATCCTTCTGTAGAGGCTCAGTTCTGTAGCCAAGATCTGCAACGGATTTCCATCATGGATGGGATCTCTGTCAGTGTTTGAGGGGAGACTGCTGAGGTCAGAAGTGTTGAGACCCTAGTGAACGAAAAATCTCCTCTCCACTGAAGTGGAGTACACAAGAGTTTGAGCTTTTCTCTTATCTTACAGAATGGGGATGAACTGGGGTGGGGCTTTTTGTTTGTTTTTAAGGTGTGGAATAGGAATTTAGTCATCTATGTCCCACACTGACAGCATGACAGGGTAAAGCGAGTGGTCAGACATTACTCCTTGACTGAGTATAAGCTTTATTCTCCACGTCCCTTACAATAAAGGGTAATGTGTATCAACTGCAGGACAAGAATTAGACTGATATTTGAAAAAAAACAGCTGTAAGTTTGGCTGAGTAGAGGAGATAGCCCAGAGATTCTACAAGGTCTCCATCAAAGGAAACTTTTGGGAAGTGGCCAAGTAGCCACCAGTCAGGCAGGTCTGGCCAAGTTTTGCACTGATACGAGAAGAACTAGGCAAAGTTAAGTCTGAAAGAGACCTTCTGAGGTTTCCCTTTTATGCAGGCAAGAGTTTGACTAACATCAGGTCAAGTCTTCTTGCTATTTATGAATACTAAAGAATGAGGCAGAGAAGCCTGAGGGAATACTCGTAAGGAATAAGTGATCTCAAAGGCTTTGGAACTGACTTGCATTTTCACTCTACATGGACATTCAGTAATGAAAAGGTGAAAACAAATGTAAACGGGGCACTATTCAGAATGCTTGAATAGACTCAGATTTTGTGGGAATCATACTTTTCAACAGATTTATGTTTAGAAAAGCCAAATGAGAAAGCTTGGAATTACCATGTTTGTTCAAAAGAGATCGTTTGTAGAATGTAAGAGTGTGATATTTGTCTAAATAACATCTATTGATCAGCTATGAAGTTGCACAGGGATTTGCCAAGTCAAATTATTCCTGTCAGTTTGCCTCTGTTCCAGAGAGATTTATTTCCCTAGGCTTTACTGAATCTTGTACTTCACTTTGTGCACAAATTTTCCCTAAATGTTGTGCTGCTCAGCCTTTATTTCCCTCTCCACCTTAGCACAAGGGACCAGACTCTTAGTGAAGTCTAACTAATATATATTTAAAGCTTAAGAGCTCCAGGCAAACACTTATGAAATTGATGATTTCATTAATGCCACCTCTTCCTGGGGCCTTCCTGTGCCTGAGGCACTGCTGCCATGGGCACAGGCCCTTACCCTGCAGAGCTGCAGACAAGGAAGGGTCTCCTGGTCTCAGGCTGCTTTATCAGCAGAAGCTGCAATAAACCAGTCCAGGCATTATCCAATCCAGCAGCTCAGTTAATCTCTGCTTACCCGGATTAACTCTGGCATCACGAGACACAGCCCATCAGCCGCAGGCTGGCTCTCAGCATCTCCCTCCTTTCAAAGGAGTTATTTGCATCAGGCATTCAAAATCTGGGAAATTCCTTCTGTCTTCCCATCCTTCTTAGTCATCCATCAAGAGACAGTATCAGAGACTAAGAAGGGCAAACTGGGGGAGAGGGAAAGACACAGGTAGCTTTCTCCCTCATTGCAGGTCGCTGCCTCACCTCAGCACGGGAAGGGAAGATTTGCCCAATGTGGGACACCTCCAGACCACACAGCTTTAGTGCTCCTTGTCCCAGACACGGGGTCCTCCGACAGTCTTTGACCCTTTTCGTGGCCAAGAAGATATTTTGCTGTGTGAAACTGACAGTGCAGAAGCCTTTCCAAGCATGAACTTGTTCAAATGAAGATATTAACTCTCCAGCTTCTTTTAATCTCCCTAAGCAGAGCTATAAGCCACCCCAGGTCAGGGAAAGTGGCATAATTGCCCAACGTGCCTGTCCAGACCCACATACCAAGTAGGCTGTGGTGCTAACCCTGCCCACAGCTCAGTGAATGTGATGCAAGCACCCAGAGCCAGGTGTCTGTGGTGCAGCTGGGCTCACCCTGGGGACAGGGACAGAGGAATGAGCTGACTGTCTGTAAAGCCATGGACAAAGCACACACACCTCCATGCCTATAAGTACACGTACACCACCATCTCCACTCTTCCTTCCCCTCACACCACTTGGCATCCGAGACCTTTGCATGAGGCACCTGCAAGTATTTCAAGCACGTGGAGTGGACAGTTTTCCTTAAGCCTCTGTCAGCACCACAGACTGAAATGGCTTCTTTATACTGTTATCCTTGTGTATGCTCTGCTGATGCCACAGAGTGCAGGTGGCTGGACAGGGAACTCAGAGCACCGCAAAAGCCTTGTCTGCCCCTCCCCACAGCACTAGACGAGGCCACTGCAGGATAAAGTGGAAGAATCAAGGCCAAGCTGCTGCTGCTTTAAGTTCACAGGGACTTTTTTTTGCATGTGTACCAGTCCTCCATATTCATCACAGAAGAGGTAGTACTTCAAAGGCACTCAAATAATCACTTCTTGGTGCATTCCACCAGCATCGTTAGGCAAATGTCCATAAATACCCTTCTCACATATCTTGTTTCACTCAGATTATCCCTGTCTCCTTGGCAACTGTCAGATGATGTATAATGTTAGCAGGGATTAGCCCCAATGAGCCTTATAACCCTCATGTAAATTCTGACTCTGTGAAGGGACCTGGCCAAAACACTCTCCTTTCCTGGTAATGTTTAATTGTTGCCATAAACAATATTAAATCCTAGACCCTTTCAGCAAACCTGAGTAAGAATGAAGACCAATAGAGAGCTTTTTAAGTGGTAGTATTTGTCTTGTCCTCCAGATAAATAAGTTTGACACATGGATATACTTGGTGTTTCACAGCTTGACACGTAAAGCTGTGTTTTGAATCAGTACTCGAGCGAAGGTTTGTGCTGAAAACTTGGCTCTAATATCTTTATCTTCTTCATTCCTTGTTGTCAGTGGGGATCACACTGGGAAATTCCAAATCCCTGCAAGAGCTTAACAAACTTACGCTACACTTTAACCTATTAATTTCTGAAAACTGTCTGGGGTTCAGGTCATCATTTGGTGTGCACACACTGTCTGACGTGGATTGCACTGAGACTTTCTGTCTCTGAGCAAGCAGCTCTGGGTTGCACCCTCATGCCCCACTGCTCAGGCAGACATGACCAAAGCATCAAGTCAAGGAGCTTCAACATATGCTCCACTTGCATGAAGCTCATCTTTACTCCATATCTGGGTCTGTGTACTAGTTTGAAAACAAACCAGTGGGAGATTGCAAGTCAGAATTATAATTTAATAGGAAAATTAAACTAAATGCAATTGTACAAGAACACTGACAGAGTCAGGATACAACCTGACACCCTGTTAGTCAGGGGGGTGGTAGCAGTCCAGATGAAGTGGTCCTGTTGAAGCAGTGATCCTGTAGAAGGGTCTGGTCTTCACCTGAAGGTCCAGTGGTAGCTCTCATCCTCTGGGAATCCAGTAGGTAGGGCTCCTTGTGCTGTTCCAAACCCCAGATTGTATCCAGGTGGGAATGCTTGGTTCCTCCCCCCTGGGCGGAGCATCTCACAATGGGATGATGTAATTCCATGAGTCATGCGGTGGGTCCTTGATGGCCCACGAGCAGAGAGAGCTCCCCAGAGGGAGTTATTAGGGATGAGTCATGGTAGGAGATAAGGAACACTGCCCCACCTGCTTCAACATCTTGTGAAGATGACAGTAGAATACATACTTTTGGTTACATCTTACATTGTAACCTAGGACAGTCTGCTGAGAAAGAAGTTGGTTGTCTCATGTGGCATCCTGGGCACCCAAAGCCAGCTTTTGTCACGTGTGGCACTGACAGGAGACCTGTCCCCACATAAGAGATGCAGAGAGTGCCAGTGCATGGAGCTGAGCAGCCCTGCATTATGTACAAGTGTTAAGAGTTGAAGATCTAAGTGATAAAAGCCTACCTGTGCTGCACGAGTGACATGGTGAAACTACTTGTTCCTTCTTCAGTCCACTCAGTTCTTTATAATGTTCCAGATTGGGGATATCTGCTCTAATTCGACAGAACAACAAAAAATATCTTTAAGCAGAGCCAAGGAAAGGAGGCTGAAATCAGCACCAGCCTCAGGAACAAAACCAAATCCAGACATACTACAGCAGAAATAATAGTATTTCTGTAATTAAGCAAACAAATCTCTGGCACAGCATTGTGTCTAAAAATGAATTCAGCAATGTGCCATGGCTGATATCTCTTAGACTAATCAACCAGAGAGAGCTGAGAGAGGAAGGAAAAAAAACATTGTTCCAGGAGGTGGGTCACAAAACAGCCAAGCCAAGGGGTGATGGGGAAGCCAGTGTAGGCAGGGCAGTGACAGGCAGAAGAAAACCCAAGTCCTGGCACAAGCTGGTTAGCAGTGATCCAACCTGATTTTTTTTGCTTGCCTGCGTGGACCTGTTTGTTCCCCAGCCATCTGCCAACTCCAGCACACACCTCACCGCATGCAAGACTTACAAGGAAGGGGAAAAGGGATCGGTGGCTTAAGGCAGGTGATTTTTAGCACAGATAGGATAAAAGTCTTCCTAACTCACTCACACGTCTATGTACTGGCAGAAGCTCTAAGCAGCACCATTTTAGACACTCCAGCACACAGCAGGCGCTCGGGAGATTTAGTATTGCTGCCACTGGCTTGCGCACATAGAGAAATTCAGCTACAGCAGCTGGAGTAATAAAAACTGCTGAGAACTGAATACCACAGTCTCCTCTGTAGCTGGTCACATTACTCTTGATTTCAGGCAGCAAGAGAGAGTTAATCATTTATGTGCAGCAAAGCTAGGGAAGATCCCGGTTTAAAATTCTACTGTAATAGCAGAAGAAATGAAGTAGATCAGCCCATGATCAAGTGCAGAGAAGCCACACACTCAGGCAAGGCAGCACTCTCTGCTGAGGATAAAGCAATAAAAGAACATACCTGGAAAGCAACAAAGGTTGCCACAGGTATGAGCACGTTCCCAACAGTAGCTTGTCAGGAAGTCTTTGAAGCTAAGAACAGCCGCTGCCACACCACTTTTGTTGTGTTTTTCTTGTTGCACTTTACAGCTGGTCTCATGTTCCCTAGGTAGGGTCAAAAGGCACTTGCCCAGGGTACATGTCATTAGTACTGACTTCTGTTTAAAAGCACCAGAGCCAAAAGCAACAATATTATCCCTAAAGGGCAGCTGTAGGTCTTTACAAACTCTGCCCCTCCGAGACAAATCACTGAGGGTGAAACGGGGAACTTTGGTGAAGGAGGGAAGCATGCTTCTTATCAGCCAAAGCCTCAGCCATGAAACCTTCAACCACCAGAGAAGAGAGATCTTTTCCCAGCATCAGACACAGGACAGGCTGCTAATTCTGTCTGTGCAGTGTTTCCCAGTTTAAGACCTTGTGCAGTGCTTACAGGTGCTGGTTTGCAGGCAGCCCGAAGCCAGGGCTGTGGGTCAGTCCCAGACCTGCCTGGCACCTGCTCCAACTCAGCCCAGGCTTGCCGAGAGCTGGCTGCGTCTGCATGGAGTCAGCTGTCAGAAAGCAGCAGCCTCCGTGCCAAAAAACCGCAGCTTGAGTGACTCTGATCCCTCTAAGCAGCATCTTAGACAGTGGGGGAAAGGGCTTTCAGTTCAATGACACTTGACCTGGATTTGCAAAACCTTGGCTACAGGTACAAGACTAAGTCCAACATGTTTGTGCCAAACTGGCTACCCACAGCCAAGCACAGTTTTTGTAACACTTTCAGTGGACTCTCTCCCAGGCAGTTACTCTAACACAGCTGCTGGGATATTGCTACAGGAAGTTTTTCTTCCTCCAACAACACTGCGCCTCTTTTCCATCAGAAAAATAGCTGAATACATGAAGGCGTACATGAAGGCATTGTGACTGAGGTGTCTTCCCCCATACAGGACCATCCATACTTTACCTTTAGCAGTATTCAGATACACTAAAGCCTGAAACTCATACAGAGGGGGGCTCTTTCCAGTCCCTGATAACGATTCCCCTGCATGCGTATGATTTGGCAGAGTATAGTATATTTTATATGCCATCCCACGGCATGTGCTGCACCCACCTCATTTTTCAACTACGTTTCCTCTTCACATCTACTTGCTTTATTTTTTATTTCCAAGCACAGCTTTTTGTAGGACTTAGAGTACCAAAATGCCAGTGAGTTTGCCAAAAGCTGTTATTTAAATAGAATTTGTGCAAGAGCTTTTTAAAAGCAAGATTGTAGGAGGACAAAGCTGCAAGGAGAGATCCATATTTCCAGACCCTCCCCTCATCCAGACACTGGCCACAGCTACAGCCATGCACTCTCTCCAGAGAGCACCTCACCTGCCAGACTAGCACATACATAAGATCTGGCCACTTGCAGAAGTATTCAGGCTTCCCAAAAGCTGGGTTACTGGTGTTGTTTGGAAAGTTTATCTTCAGCTTTGAATACACCTGCTGTGAATTTAGGCTCTGGCTCACACTAGAAATTACTATTGCATATTTGCCCCTACACACAGCTGTGGAGGTGCAGACTGCTCTGAAGGGCAAGCCCTGCCCTGAGGATCTGGGAATTAAAGACCTAATCACCTCAGTGTTTACATCTGTGCACTGCACAGAAGGTAAACATGCTGTATTCCAGCATCTGCTGCACCTGCATCCACAGGCTCAACCTGGGTGGAAACAGAGCAAAGCTAGGCTGAAAGGAGACAGTTTTCCTGTACTTATTATCCATCTTAATGCACAAAGTATAGATTCGGCTGCAGCAGATCAAAGTGCTCAGATGTTATTACTAACACATTGTAATTATCTTTTGTCAGCAATCACCAAGAGCAAGGTCTGCCTTGTGCTCAAAGTCTGCTCCAAAGACCTCATGCTCTAAACAGATCTTTTCATGCTGCCAAGAGGGAGAACAATTCAGATTTAGCTGGAGGCTGCCAAAGTACAGGAAGAAGCACTGCTAACTTAAATGATATCTCTCTAGAAGCTTTTTGTCTGCAGGTATTCAGCACTTCTGTGTTTGTATTCAGTTCTTTTGTATTTAGAAGGACAGATCAAGTGCTAGCTGACCAAGAAACATTTTCAAGTAAAATGTTACTTAACAGTTCCAGAACAATCCTTTAAGAGTGTAGATTTGTACCCTTTTATTTAAGCATTGGAATGTGACATGCTGCCATATGAGTTTCATGGTTTGTTTTTTTTCCCAAAACTCTTTGATGGACTCGCTCATTTTTATGGCGTTCATCTTCCATTTATGACCCTATTGGATCTATCAGTGGTTAAAACATTTAGTGAAGAGGAAGCTTTTATGGAATAGTTTGAAGCTGTAGCTTTCATCCTGGCCAATATTCACTATAGGGTTTGGGTTTCCTTATTTTTCTGTAGAAAGCAGCCACAAGTTTTACTGTACTGGCTATGAAAAATCAGCCTTCTGCACAAAACATTTCCACATCTTGCTTTTAGTCAAGCTAAGCTCCAAAAACCCACTTCTTAGCTCTTCTTCTTCTGACTTTTGAAATAAAATTATCAAGTTTTAAAGGAAATGAGCAAACACGCATGAGCACTGTTTTTAAGAAACAGCCTGATAGAAGTTATTTGGAATCAAACTTTGCAGTGATTTAAAAGCTAATAAAACATCTCCAGGTCAATCTACTATAAAATTTAAATATACATTTGAGAAAATGTTTTCTTTCTTCCTGTCTGAAGGCTTCCTGGGAAAGTTTAATATATTTTAAACCAACTCCTTGAATTTTGTCCTATCTTTTTTGGCACTCGCTCATTTCACATGTATGGGAATGGACACCACTATTTTCATGCACTCAGACATGTTTGTAACTGCAGGTTTGAGCATCAAGTCTACACATAGTGGAAAACTTTTGGCTTGTATCTTACAACCAATAATAAATCCTAAAACATAGTATGTTGCGAGCTTAACAGGGTGTAGACACGAAATTTCAAGAGCAACAGAGCTGCTAGTCTGCCATCACATATTAGATATCTCCAATAGAACTCAGTTAATTTGCCTTGAAATAAAAGGGAAGGAGCGCTTAAAGCCAGAGCGAGAGACTGCAAGAAGCTTAATTATTGTCTCTTTCTTCCAGGCACAACCATTTGACTTTGAACATCTTCAGGTTTGAAGTCTTAGACTAAAATGATTTCATAAAAAATAAATTCGAGAATGGAGATTGGCTGTCCTGACTTCAGGCTACCGTGGAAAAACAGCAGAGCCTCTCAGAGCAGGAGGGAACGTTACATTTCTTTGTCTCCACCGTTGTAACCTTCTTCTTAATTTTTCAAAAGGTTTTAATGACCAGGTTACATCTTCAGGTTTCCGGTTCAGTTATTTCCAAACTAGTCAGGCATTTTGTATTTTATTGTCCTCTCATCTGAGCCACACTTTTGGCTCATTAGAAACTTACTGCAAGAAGTATTTTTCAGCCTTTAGCTCATGTAGAAAAGTCAGACTGAGCTCAAGCAGATCTGGATTAAAAACCCACACTGAAGGTAATGACCAAAATGGTCTATCAAGATAAAATATGCATTTTTCAGGGGAAAAAAAACCTTATTAGTGGAAATTAAGCATTAGAAGTCATCTAGGAGGGCAGACCACAGAACTTACTGATGCAAAACATGAACCATCCAGCTTTCAAACTGTACTATTCCCTCTGCCAGTCCAATACAAAACTTCAGGCACTGCTATCTCACGCAGGCACGAGGGGAATGACAGACTTTTCAGTCTGTCGCAGACCCCCTTGCAACAAGGCCCAGGCTGTGCTGCAGTGAATTATTGTGGTGGTTCCTCTCAGCTCCACCAGACTTGATTATTGCAGCCTTTCTGCTTCCATGTGCAAATAGCTAACAAATGCTTCACTCCAGGTGATGTGCAGCATCCCCACAGAACTAGAAGAGCCTGCTGGTGTTCCATGTTATTACCCCATCCAGGAGGGAAACTGCTACCAGCAAGCCCATGTTCAGCTCTCTTTGCAGAGCCCCACAACAGACACTGTGCAGAGCTGTCTCGTCTCCCACACTTCTTCTGCAAAGCAGGATTTGCACACCGAGAGCAAGAGCCACTTTGTGCACTACTTAGCATGGCACGTCCTCCAGGCACACTTTGTCCTCTGAATTATCTCCAGTGCTAATTTATTGCAGCATTCAAAGCATCGTGCCTCCGGCAGTCCCTCCCACAGGAAGCTGGCTGACTCATTTTTCCGCACACTCTATTTTCCTCTCCACAAGAGCCGAATGCTTAGGTCAAGAATAAACCACAAAAAAAATAGGAGGCTCATGTTTAAGCACCTCCTAAAACACAGCCCACAGCCACTTTTGAAGCTCTTTCTTTCATTCAAACAACAGACCTGGAGATGTTACACCCAGGTAGTGGTACCCCCATATGGCACCCAACTGCCCTTGCTTCTATTCTAAACAGCAGTTCCTAATCCTGTAAATTGATTTAGCCCAAGCTAATGGTTTTTGGCCTCAATCAGATAGTTATCTGAGCACTTACTAAAAGACAAGATGAAGACCACCGTTTTGCATTCATGCCCCTAAGCTCTTTCCCAAAGCATTCAGATGTTTGCCTTGCAAACTGGTTCTGACATATCAC
Organism: Mohoua ochrocephala; assembly: GCA_013398855.1. Lineage (NCBI taxonomy): Eukaryota > Metazoa > Chordata > Aves > Passeriformes > Acanthizidae > Mohoua > Mohoua ochrocephala. The sequence goes on along the minus strand of VZTA01025228.1, from coordinate 581,870 downwards.
CTAACCTTACAGGAAGGGAAAAAAAGAACAACTACACTGCCAGGGAAACCCTATCTACTTTTCACACTTTGCTTAGTGATGCAGCAAAAGTCCACTATCTTTGTTAAAAGGACTTTTCAAGGACACTTGAAAATAAAAAAGCAGCAGGAGCTTTTGTCCATCTCCGGCCACACTTACAGTCCTCCAGTCACAAAAAATATAGGAAGGAACCAAAGCCAGACAATGCAAACACTTCACCTCCCAAAACCAGGCAATTCAGCTTCAGCCTGAGAAGAGCCAAGGTTTGTAGATATTTCCACCTAGGAACTAAACATCTCCACTCTTAACTCCACCTCAAGAAGCAGGTGCTAGCCCACCCCACCCCAAAGTACAAAGCCCCAGGTGCTCCCTGCTCTCTCTTTCAGCCAGCTGGGCCTCTGCCTCTCAGGTGTGAGGCATCAGAGCTGGTGGGCATTAACCCATTGCCACCCACAGCAGCCACTGCACAACTGGGGCTTGTTGAAAGGAAAGACATTCTTGGGTTTTTTTATTGTAAAACTCAGGTAAGTAGGAGTGAGGTCAAAGGACACACTATGCATTTCCCACTTGTCCTGCAGAAGGGAGAGGGAACAAATCTGCACAAAAGATTCTCACTTTCATGCAAGCAATAAAGGCTTGTATTTCCAAAATGTCAAAACTGTGGAAGTAGTGTAGAGCTTAGCATAAGCTGCCACTGCTGCCCCTTGTCTCACAGAATCCTCTCAGAATAGGTTTAATGCTGCAGCCATGAGGCTTTTCCCATCAGTAATATGTGCCCAGCCTGATGCTTATAAAAGAGTCATAATAGTGCCTTTCCTCCATTACTCAGCCTCCTTGCTTTGGCAATCCTTTGGATCAAGATCTCTGATTTCCTTTTTCCTCGATAGATCCATTTTGTGCAAAAATAGCGCTGTTTTATTTCCTGTTTTGTCCCCCTGCCCTGTTGTCAGTGTAGGGCCCCCCACCCAACAGAGCTAGCCTGTGCCAGCCTGTTTCCTGACAAAGGGAAGGCTCATCAGCCTTAAATCCCCCACACCTGGGCAGTAGCAGAGTGTAGGATGAGGCAAGGAGGAGGATTCAGCCCCACTCCATCATTTGGCAGGGATGGAGGCAGTGCTGGCTCTCACCAGCACTTCCCAGCTCCAGTGTCCTGTGCTGCACTGGGGAGAAGTGGGAAGAGGTCTCTAGAGAAGGCCTAGCCAAATCCCCTCCTACTCCTCCTTCAACCGCGGTGCTCACGGGGCAGTTTCTTACACTTTTTACCTCAGCTGTCACTGCCAGAAGGTGTTTTGTCCTTTCCTGAGTGCATTTTTCCAGAGGCACTGAATGACAGGCTCAGCCCTGCCCTGCAGAGGGGCTGGGGTGGAACTCACCATGTCCATCCTGCTGGGGGCAGCCCCAGCCTCACCCCAGAGGGTCTCTCAGCCCCCCTGGCAGTGCCTGGGCACCTGCAGCAAATAAATTCTACCCCTTGCCTCAGCAAAATGCTAATTTAATAATGGTCATTAAAATATTTACTTGCCACACACCCTTCACAGCTCCACTGATGACATCAGCCTCAAAAAAACCTCCTCACACCACAAGGGAAGTAGCACCATCACAACCCCACCAGGGTGGGCAATATCCACCCTCAGTACAGTTCCATCCTCTCCCTCACCACAAAAATCCCCATTGCTACTCCAGTCCCGGGCAATGGCCAGTCTGAGCTTTGCCTTTTACTTAACTGTTGCCTTTTTCCTGGTCTTAAAATTGAGAGCCAGACACGGTTAAAGGAAAAGGAGTTTTTACCTCGGTATTTATTTAGGATCCTTGGTGCCCCACACCGTCCGAGTGGAGTGTGCCAAAAATGCACACTGGAATGCACACCCCGGGATGCCCCCACCCGATAGATGGTGTCTACAACTTATAGGCCTTACAAATGAGCACATCTCTCAAAGATTCCCCAATGAGAGACTTGAATGAATCCCCCGTTCTGAGGAATCTGCCCCCTGGATGGGCCTGTCTTAGTTTACAGGATGGGTTCTAGAGAGGACCTTGGTGTCTGGGGCTGTCTGACCCTTAGGAGCCGCTTCCAGGGTGTTTGGTCTCCTGGCTTAACGGGACATGGGGTATCAGACTGAGGGAGTTACAAGTGTGTGGGCTAAAAGCACTAAGGAGATATAAAAGGCTATATAAAGGAGTATAAAAGGGGTGTATAAAAAAGGTGGAAATCATCATGGCATCATTACCAGTCACTGTTTTAACTTCAAATTCCCCTAATAGTATATAATCTCCCTGTCTTTGTCTCAACCCCCGAGCTTTTAAATCTTATTTACTCCCCCACTGTTGAGGAGGGAGGATGAGAGCAGCTGGGTGGGCATCTGGCCAGCCCACCAGGGTGCCACTGCTCTTCTCCAGAGAGAATTTCACAGGGAATCCCTCTGGGCACATAAATCAGCAAATACAAGCTGCAGGCCTCAAAAGGTGGTGAATGCAAGCACTTCTATTATGTAAGAACTTTCCTGGATAGGCTAATGTTTCAAATAACTATTTGAAGTTGACCTGCATTAAAAACTTTGCTAAAAATCTTTCCAAGATTCCCAAACTGAGCAACCTCCAGGTGTGCAAAATAGTGGTGGTGGCTTATGGTGCCAATGTGCCAAGGGCTGGGAAACAGCCGATTTATTGGCATGGATCAAGTATCCCAGAAAACCAGGCTTCTCCCCAGCACCAGGGTGCTGGCTGCAGTGGCAGGGCAGCAAATCCCAGTCCTCTGGGGCTTCCCTCAGAAGCCAGATTAACAATTTTTTAAAAAATAATTAATCTTAAGCAATTTGTCGTTGTTGTTTCCTCCTCTGGTTATGTTTTAGTAGCCAAATATATCTTCCTTCCAGGGAAGACCTGGGAATCCAGGAACCTGCAGCCAGGGGAGGCAGCAGTTAGTGGTTTGAAGTGTTAATGGGACCACAGTGGGAACGGGAAGTCCCTTGAACTCAGCTATTAGCAAATTAATAAAAGGGGTAACACACTCTTCTGAGTGTTACAAATTTAACACTAATTAGGACTTCTCTTTCTTAGCTATTTTAGGCAAGAAAATTTTCAATATCCTTTGTTAAATCTGAATCATCTTGTTCCTAGAAGTAAATCATCTTGTTTGTAGAAGTAAATCATATGGAAACATTAGTTTCTTCACCCAGCTACAGGCTATTAAACTTTTTCCATTCTCCTTTTCTCTCTGACATGACTGATAGCTAGATATTTTGTATACAGTTAGCTTTATTTATCAAATCTTACCCCAAAGGAAGGTTTTCTTTGAGTAAGACTAACCTACAGGCCATTAATTTGTCACAGTCCGTCCCAAACTTCTCAAAGATCCCCACTTCACAGGGACGTCAGTGCTCCAATTCATTTATATTTGTTTTATTTATTTATTGCTCATATATTCCAGATGTTAAACCTCATGGAGTTCTTGTAACTGGTAAGCATCTTTTTCTGCCAAAGATCTACAGTTTTGTTATTTTAGCACTTGGGAATTAATCGTGAGAGAAACTTAATCAAGTTTGCAGTGATGAAAAGCCCTTAATTAGAGCAGAAGCCAAAATGTCCTCTTGCTCTTCCTTTCTTCTCGCACTGCCCAAATCTCAATGAAACCTTGCCTGAAGACCAGAAAACAAATCTCACAGTCGATTGGATATATCTAATTGTGAATTGATGTCTATGCTTTTGCAGCTATGTTCCAAACCTTGCCTGGTGGCTGCGATGGCCAATTTGCCACACCCAGGAAATCAATTCATTTTTAACTACAGAGCAAAGCTGTGATGTTGGGCAATATACATCTGCCTTTCTGCAAAGAATATTACATGTCTCTAGCAAAATCAGTGCATTGCTAAATGATTGACATAACCACAAAAGATTTAGCTTTTAATGTTTAGGAAACACTGGTGGAGAAGAGAAAGCCGCACAGGCTGGCTGAGGCAGAAGAAACTCACTTCCATTCAACAAAAGCCATATTGAGCAATAAAGAGAAAATGTAGATGGAAGGTTACATCTTCATTGATGCCACTAAGTAAAAAGAGCATGTTAGAAATAATCAGTGGTGAGCTCATGGTTTAAAACACACATGTACAGGTGGACATCAACAGCAGTGCTGAGAACTGAAGCAGACACTGTGTGAAAATACACCATAAAAGCCTGAGAAATATTGGACACTGTCAAGGTGGCTTTCATAAATTAATGCAAGTTGATGTTAAAATCTCTATTTTATAATCAATTAGAAAGGGTAGTTTGGCAGCAGGATTAAAAACCTCTGAAACAAATGTAGCATGAAAAGGAAGATTCCATGTCCAGAGTTCAGCTCAGAAGACTTTGTTTCATGTCTAGAAAAATTGGATGAAGACTTTTCTTGTTAGCCTGTGGAGGGAAACACAAAATACAGTCATTTCTGGTTGCTTCTGCTAAACAGCTGGTCAGAGAGTATTTTCTGCACTGTGTGAGGCTAAAGCTAGTGTTATTTTTACTTTTCTTTACTGCATGAGGTGGGATGCAAATGGTGTTCACTGAGGTGACGCTGTGACGTCCTGTCTGCTTTAGGGCTCTAAATGCTAACAATAACTGAGTCCTTTTTTTCCCTCCATGTGGGTTATAGTTGTGGGAATAAGATGTGTGAGCCTGTGAGCTGGGCAGCACATAGATGAATTCCAGATGATGATTTAATGCTGGTGAATACGAGTCTTATCATCCTGCAAGCAGCCTGGTACTGGAGAGGACCTTTGAGGTCAATTCATTTCCCTTCTGTCATAGGCAGCCCTCTGAAAGAAGCTGCATGATAAAGTGACCCAGCTCCATTACAAAGTTAATTTTTTTGCCACCATTTCTACTACTGTAATGGTGCAGGAAGAGGAATCCTACAGCAGGTCCTTGGAAATGTAGAAATCTTCCTATTGCCAGCCTTAATATACTCTTATCCGGTTTATTCACATCTTTCTTTTCTGCCAAAACTGTGCTTCTGCTTAAATAGCGCTTCTTCCTTCTGTGTGCTCATCCGTGATGTATTTATAGGGAGTCCTCTCTCAGCATTCACTATATGAGATAAAACAAGCCATCCTTTTTTTAGACTCCTTTCGTATAACAGACTTTCCACAATCTGAATCATCCTTGCAGCTCATCCCTTCACCTGCTCCAGTCTGGCCATGGGGAGCAGAATGAGCAAGAGCAGCTATATATTCTTTTACCAGGGATTTTTACAATGCCATTAAATACTCCCTTGTTTCCTTACTGCTATATTGTACATTTATACTCTCTGTACGTAGAATTCTTCAAGCATATAAATTATGTTACACAGTGAACCATCAAATACTGGTGTGTCATCTCCTCTGGTGCCACTTGTGCTCCTTGGGAGTGTGGTCAGCATCTTGCAGGCAAAATCCTTCAGTGCTTTTCATCTGGTGCTTTTTCATCCTTGATAGCTCCTGCAGAGTGTTTCGGCGTGAAGATGTTTCAGCAGTCATTACAAAAGCAAGTGAATCATTCAAAAAACCCACAATTCATCTATCTTCTTTAGTGTCACCAATTAATAGCTGCTCAGGATGCTTTGCAACCTATAGTTGCTTAAGGGAAGAAAAATAACCAACCCTTTCCTATAGTGCTATGCTGTCATTGTATTTTGTGTATTCTGCTCATGCAAGGAAGCTTTATTCAATAAATGAGGCAATATGCAAAGGGTTCTGATATGGGGCTTTAAAGAAGGGGAGAAAAACAGTTTAAGAAGGGAACTAAAAAACAATTGGTAGACAAGATTATTTCTTATTATTGGAACCCTTTTCTCCTTTCAGAAGCCAGAGGTCAGAGCCTGATTTGGTGGCCGCACTTCTGTCTGCTGCTGCCCCTCCAAGCAAACAGGGTTGGGGCCACCACAGTTTCCTCCACTTGATGGAGCTGCAACAGCCTTTTACTTCATGCTTCTGATTTGGAATATTTTGCTGCAGACTGGGCAAAATAAGGGGCCATTTTTTAAAGGGAGCAGTGTTGCCTTTGTGGGCAGCTCAGGCTGTGTCTGTGTGCTCACTGTTCCAGTCACAAGCTGCTAGAGGAGAGTCACTGCGCCCTTTGGTGAAGCTCTGCCTCGGGCACTGTCAGAGCACCCGGAGAAAATCCTGACCCACATTTGCCAGACCTAAGGATGCACTCCCCAACCTGCCCACAACTGCTGACTCCAATCCCTCCCTGCCATCTCGCCTCCCTGTCTAAGGCATTGTGGTTTTTGCCATTGGGCTTACCCCAAGCAGAACAGCAATGCCACCTCTTGAGGGGAATCAACTCAATTCCAGCCCATGTGGCATAGTTGGAGGTCTGTGCCTAAGTGTAATGGAACATGATGGAAGCTAATTAAAAAGAAAACCATCAATTTGTGCTGTCTCATTAGGGTTTTGTCATGAAAACCTTATGTTGTCTTACAAGCCTAAACAAGTGTGTTCACATGTAAAAATCAGCCATAAAGCTGTCTGGAGAGTAGTTAACATGTCCAAGCTGTCATTTGTAAGGGTTGCCTCAAGCCTGGATCCTGCAGGTAGGAATGGCCTTTCTGCTGTCCTCAAACGACCCTGCATAAGTGGGGCATCCCTCCTTTAAAGTGGGGAAAGAGAGACAAGTCCAGGGATCCTGCACTAACAGTCATGTTAGTTTCTCCATCTGGCCCTGACAGGAGCTGGGAATAAGAGGCAAAGAGTACTTGTTATCTGAGAGCTGTGCCAAAGATGTTCAGAGGTTAAGAGAGTGTAAATCTAGTAGGAGTGTTTCCTGGTCTTCCCCTCAACCCCAGCTAGGCCACGATTTTTAAGGCAAAGTGAATTTCCTATAGGACACAGGAGTCATCGTGGTTTTTTACAGTGGAAAAAACTTAAGGGTTGTGTCCCCTTGGCTGCCCCAAGGGAAAAATCAATGTGGTTTAAATGGCAGCTCTCCCCAGTGTCTGTCCAGGATGAGATTTGCACTCACCCAAACTGTGCAGAATTCAGAGTTTCTGCTGAAACTGGGCTTGTGCAGAAGTTATATGTGGGCAGGTCTCCCTGGGCGAGAGGAGATGGCTGCTTTGGGTCTATGGGGTGACTCCAGCTGGTGTCTCCTTGCAGGCGTCGGAGGTGGAGCGGCAGCTCTCCCTGCAGGTCCACACCCTCCGGGAGGACTTTCGGGAGAAGAATTCCTCCAGCAGCCAACACATCGTGCGGCTGGAGAGCCTCCAGGCTGAGGTGAGTCACCTGCCTCCCTCCTTCAGAAAGTAGCCAGGGTTGTCTGAGCTTGTATAATGACTCTCTCTGAGCTGAGGAAACAGTCAGCTGGTGGAGCCAACAGAGGGATGGCAGCACTGGGGCAAAGGGCTCCCCCAGCAAGGATTGCTCCATGGTGTTCTGGCTGGGCTGGCTCAGGGCACCTCCCAGTGCTGCCTCGGCCACAGCATTCCTGCAAAATGAACAGATGAGAAGGATCTTCCAGGAGCCAAACCATGGCTGTGCTCCTGCAGGGCTGCTGCCCAGTACAGATTAACTCTGGTGGGCATGGTGGGAAGGTCTGCAAGGGTTTTTTGCCCTGTTCCTCATGCTTGCAAAGAAAGCAGCAATCCTCTCGTGCCTCTGAGCCATGCACTTGGGAAAGCAAGGAGCCCCTGCCTGTTTTAACTCAGGTAGATTTGCAGGAATGATACAACTTCCTTCCTTTTCTCTTCCCCGACAGGGTCACTGGGGGTCACGTAGGCAGGAACTAGATGGGTAGAAGATGTCCAGCTCTACTGCCCAACCACTTCTTTTATTTAAAAGCTGTCTGGAAAAGCTTTTCCTAAAATCTCTCAATTTCTTTTCTCCCGCTCCCACCTGCTCCTTGCTGGTCCCTCGCCTTTTCTTCCCCTCCCCTTGGTATGGAGCAGCAGGTCCTTGAAGTAAGTATGGAGGCTTGGAAAGGGTTTGCCTGCATGTACATCGCTGTTACCATGCATGCCTGTCACTGTGCATGCCATACCTTGCCTCCTCACCTCCGTCCTGTCCCTTGCTTTCCAAACCCTTTCTCCCTGTGCCCTTCCCATGGTCCAGGACTCATGGCAGAGCGACATTTTTTCTGTTGTATGGTTATTTACAGCATGTTCATTACTGGTCTGCCCACCAGATATGAACTCTTGATACAATCTCTCCATTAAACCTCTTATTTTTCTTTCTCCAACCCACACAAATCATGATGGTGGTGGGCAGAGACATCTCAGAAACCATTAGTCACCTCAGAGCAGCTTTCCAATACCTCCACAAGCCTTTACTCTGCAGAAATAGCAAGTCCACACACTTGGCTGATATTCCTTTGTGCAGCCAAATCTTTCCAGCAATCTGGAAAGCGGCAAAGAGACAAGGTCCCAAAGAGGCCAAGAGGGTATTTGCTGAATTCGTCTATGCTCCATGAACTGAAAGGAGGCCATAGGGAATATTTAGGGTTATACCGGCCTGGTGGATGGCTGGCATACCAGACCCCAGATATCCTGTGTGTACTAATGTGGGAAAAGGCTCCTTCTTCTTGATTAAACAAGAAGTGACCTTGGCTAGTGCTGATTCATCCTTTGCACTGTTCCCAGCTAACTGAGTCACGGAGGGTTTGTTTGGCACACTGTCCCTCGCCTGAAATCACTGCCCTTGACAATTAAAAGAAATGAACCCATTTTAAAGGCAACCAATCACTGGGAGGCTAAAAATAAGCGTGGCACAGAAAAGAGTCTTCACAAATGAAAAGACAGAAAAATCCCTGGTGAGGACCTGATGAACACAGACCAATTAAGAACAGCTATGGGCAGTACTGTGGCGCAGTCCTGTGGGGAGCAGGATCCCACAGGCTCACCCTGGATCCCACTGACTCACCCTGGATCCTGCTGGCTCGTCCTGTGGTCTCCAGCACCCATACAGAAGAAAATGCCACCATCAGGGACCAGCCAGGAAAAGTAACTAGTTTTGCCCAGTCTTTCAAATGTTAAGGTGCAAGGGGTGGGCAGGGCTGGTCTCCACTTAATACTGAATACTGAATATTCCTGCCTGCTCCCTGACCTGCCAGTGCACACCTAGCCGCTTTGGAGCTGCCCCTGCAGCCTGGGGAAGGAGGAGTTTCCTTTCATAATTTTCCTAAGCTTTAAACCACACACAGAGGTAGTTTCTCTCATACAGGTACAGAACACGTGTGTACATCCTTCTGCTTTTTGCTGTTTCATTTCTCTCTTCGGAATGTGGTGTCTCTCCTCTCTGGTTCCTGCAAAGTCTGACAGGGCCTCTCTTTGCCCTGCAGATCAAAATGCTGACAGACAGGAAGCGGGAGCTGGAGCATCGTCTCAGTGCCATGATGGAGGAGAACGACCTGCTCCAGGGAACTGTGGAGGAGCTGCAGGACCGAGTCCTCATCCTGGAGAGACAAAGCCATGACAAGGATCTGCAGGTGAGGAGGCAGCAGTGAGATGGGGAAGGGATGGGGACATGCAGTAAAAGTCATGATTTGGGGTAAAATTGGCCATGAACTGGGAGACAGAACAACTGGAAGAATGAAATGGTTCATGCAAGAATGGCAGCAAGCAAGGTCTTGGGTAAGGTAACAGGAGTATCAATGAGGCATCCTGACAGCACAGAGCAGCTTAGGAGGGAGATGTGAGCAAGGGAGTGGGACAGGGTGCTGGGAAAATGAGGTAAATGCAAAAAGAATCAGAGGACTCCGGTTGCAGCTCATTTTATTTAATTTTTTAATAGTAGAATTGGCTTCAAAAGGGGCTTCTCTAGACCCCGCTGATCCAGAGGGTAGTCGCTGGCCTCTTAGATCTCAGTGCTCAGATGGTTTCCCAACAATCTCCATGGCGTTCACAGCCATGAATCACCAAATGTCACTCCCCAGAAAACAAGCTTGGCACCTCTGGGCCTTAGGGCAGAGCAAGATTTTTCTATCTCACTTCTGTGGGTTGCCAAGCACTGGATCCTCAGCTCTGCAAAACAGCCCCGAATATTTTTTCCTTTTTTTTTTTAAATATATATTTGTATATATTTTTAAAAAACATGTAGATATCACTTTCTTTTTGGATTCACTTCCTGCCATATTGTTTTCAGCAAATTTCTGTACCTGAGTCCCAACTTCTTCACAATGTGCTTCACAATGTACTTCATTTTAGTGCTGATTAACCTGCTATTTTTATCTTTCTGGATATTCTGGATTCTAAACAGTATCTAATGACACTTGGCGATTATTAAGCTCCAATAAACAGCAATACCAGCCAAGAGTACTTTCCTTCTGGCTGGAAATCCTAGTTTGTGTCACTCATTCCTCCCTCCCAGCTCCCTCACAAACCAAGAGATTGATCCAGTCCATATCACCTCCATTAATGTTTTTCTGATTCCTTGGTTTTCTTCACAAGCTGCACCAAAGCCAGCTGGAGCTCCAGGAGGTGAGGCTGTCCTACCGGCAGCTGCAGGGCAAGGTGGAGGAGCTCAGCGAGGAGAAAAGTCTCCAAAACCTCAACACAACCAGCACATCCCTGCTCTCTGAGATAGAGCAGAGCATGGAGGCAGAGGAGCTGGAGCAAGAACGAGAACAGGTATTTGCCCTCCAGCCTCTGGGAAAGCCCACAGGCCTCTGTGACCAGTCCCAGAGCAAAAGGGAGTTTAATGCATTTGATCTGGATTCGTAGCTGAACCAAAGGCCAGAAATTTGGGATTGGGGTCTGGCATCAACAGACCCTTTTGACCATATGAAAGTAAACCTCTGCATCCACTTCAAAACAAACATGGCAAATATTTTTGAGGGCTGGCAATCACACGCTTCACTTTGCCATGGAAGGAGGGTCTCCATGGCCCTGATGCCCCAGGCTAATGGCAGGCTCTGTTGTTCCAGCTGAGGCTGCAGCTCTGGGAAGCGTATTGCCAAGTGCGGTACCTCTGCTCCCACCTGCGAGGGAACGACAGCGCTGACTCGGCCGTGTCCACAGACTCCTCCATGGATGAGTCCTCAGAAACCTCATCAGCCAAAGATGTCCCAGCCGGGAGCCTGCGGGCAGCTCTCAGTGAGCTCAAGAGACTGATACAAAACGTGCTGGATGGGGCAGACTCCACGGTAAGTTGGTGGCACAGAGAGGCCTTGGCTTGCGCACGTCACCTGGCCCAGAGCTTGCTGCAGGTTCCGCTGGATCTTGAAGGCCCTGGTCTCCCAGAAAACCTCTGTGGCTCACAGAGATGGGCAGTCACAGAGCATAGCCCACTCCTTGTGTCTGAAATGGTCAGCCAAGAGCTAACCTCCTGGGGTTTCAGCCTGCAGTGCTCAGACCACCTAAAGTTTCAAGCTCATACAACTGTCATTGGCCTGGGGAGTCGTTCTGGGAAATTAATAGAAGTAGGCTTACTTTGAGATTTTCAGTAAATTAGAGTTTCAATGTGGAAATATTGCAGATTGCCTTACACATCAGTTATTTCCTTAGGGATTTTCCTAACCTTGCTTTATTAGCAATAGTATCACAAAAACATCATAACCCCTATGTCGGGAGTTTCTGTCCCTGTGAATTGTCTTTGGGTACAAATGTCTTGGCAGGAGCTGCCAAACTCAAATGTGTGGCAGGTGAAGGCTTTTGCTGGCACAAGATGATGTCTGTAGGATGTGGCCCTAGGCTCTTGGGCGGGAGGGAGTGGCATGGAGGGACCACTCACCATCCACAGGAGTGCAGAATTACAACAGAACACCTCACTTTTTGTTGTGTCTCAAATCAGGCCTGTTCCCATTCCTTACAAGCTGGTTGCATTGCCATTATGACTTATTTGGGGTGCTGTGGTGAGGAAAACAGTGCAGCCCCTGCAGGGGGCTGTGTGAGGGAGTACTCACCCTCCTCGTTGAAGTACCCATAGGCTGAGTATAGGGATGAAGTTGTGTTTGTTAAATAAAATGTCCTGTAAAAGGTCCACAAACAGAGACTGTAGCCACATGGGCTACCAAATGGGCAGTAGGTCTCTGTAAATTTGGTTTATGCCAAGGGCTGCATGCTCTTTGCACCATGTGTAGAAGCACTACCCTTGGTTGAGCACATTTCCACTGTGGAGGTCTATGGGAAGAAAAAACTCTGCCAAAGTCACATTTTCACATTTTCTTCTTCCTCGTTTAGCACCCTCATCCCAAACTGGTGTCAAATTAATGCAATTGCCTTTTTTAAAGTGAAATCTGAGCAAGAGATTTCTCTCCCGCTCTCAGAGCTCTCGGCGAAGCGACGACGACACCTTAGAGGAACAGATCAGGAGAACAAGTGAGGATTCGCGAGCCCTGAGGGAATTAATGGAGGGAGAACGGGGGAAACTGAGGCAGAGTTTGGAGGAGCTGCAGCGACTGCACAGCCAGGTTAGCAACTCCCACACTTTACATGTGGTCTTGTAACACCAGTGTTCATCCTCCAAGACATGTCTTCCATCAAACAGACCAACATGATAAATAACCCTGGAGGATTTAGGCCAAAATGGTTGGATGAGGGAGACTTTGTTAGGCCAAATGCAGAGGATTTAAGCATTTAGGATGAGAGTTTCTGACAAATTGTCTGGGGCCCATCCGAGGCATCATCTCAAGCAGCTAAACTTCCTTTAAGCCTTTCCCCGAATCCGCATTTTAGCCAATCCCTGTTGCTTAAGTTCTTCTCAGCAGAAGACCCCAAAGTACAAGGCTGCTTGATATGGGGTATTGGAAACCCAGAGGTATCCAGGCTGACCTGAATTGCTGCACTGAGCCCTTGTGAGGGGTATGTGCACCCATTCCATGGATATAACAGTGCTGCTCTGCTGTGCATGGAGCAGGGCTTGACCCCTTCCACAGCAGCATCACAAAACCCTCAGAAATGCACTCCCAGAGAATCCTAATCATGGCCAGGCACCAGGCAGCATCCCAGGGACCAGCTGAGGCAACCTCAACAGCAAGGAATGATCCAGCGACAACACCAACTCCACACCCAAAGCACAGAATGCCATTGCATCCACACCCAGCGCAGCTTTGTCTGTCTGAGGCCCTATGCCAAGAGCAGCAAATGGAGACAGGCATCCGAAGAGATGTTTGGCAGTCCTTGTCTCTGTGGGACAAGACTCCAAATGCTGGCGGGGATCTGGAGGCTTCAGCAGAAGCACCAGCAACTGCACTAGAGCAGGGAATAGGATTAATGTCCTTGGCTGGTTGTCCCAGCAGTGCTATATCTCCCTTTGGAGCATAAATAGGATAATGCATCCATGTTCAGAAAGTCAGCGCAACCTGACAGCCTTGTGTAGGGCTATGGGAGCTCCCACTGTGGGACCAAAGAGAAGGGAGTGAGAGCATCATTGAATACCCTGGCAGTGATGGGTGCATGTGTGTGAGGGTGGGAAATGTCCTGCTGCCACAGCAGCTGATGAGGGCAGAGTGCGGGAGGGGAGCAGCTCTGGAGCCCATCTTTCCCCCAGGACTGCTGTAATGTGACCACCACAAGAGACACTTTTGAGGGTCCAGACTTCTGCCCCCAGTGAGACATGAGTCCAGACACTGCCCTGGCCATGCTGCCACAGTCCTGTGCACCACACACAAGCCCCTCTTGCCCTTAAATATACCCGAGATGGAGGAGACAAGGGCTCGATCTCTACAACCTGGCAGTGCTGACAGAGACCTTTAGAGGCTTATTCACAGATTTTAGGCTTGTCTGATCTCCCCAAACTCTCCAGCCAGGAGGGACCAGAATACTAGCCATGGATCGCAAGTCTGGAACCCTGTGTCTGCTTTTAGGGGTCCTCGATTACCAAAGCTCCTAATATTTAGTAAGCAAAGGGAGGTCTGCAGTCCTATTTTCTTCTCACACCTCTGTGTGATGTGGAGGAAGATGGGGCATAGCTACAAATGCAGCAACCATCACTCTCAGAGAGGCACTCCGGCCTCCCACAGCAAGTACACGTCTCCCACAGCTTTTGCCTGTTATCCAGTCTCACATTTGCTCCAGGTTAATAATTATTCTCGCCTCCTATTGAAGAGGCAACGTTGTCTTCTGTTCAGTGCTACAGAAAATTGGTGCATGTGGAAATCTGGTCCACCCGGGGGAAGCAGTGCTCTGCTGCCTCCTCATCCCTCTGTTCTGGCACGGATATTGATACAATCAAAGGGGAGCTTCTTCTAAATGGCTTTTAGGACCTCGTAGCATCACACACATTCATTGCTCCTCCCCAAGAACGTGGTGAGCAGGTGGAGACAGGAGTCCCCCCCCCCCCCGTCTACACTGAGAAGCTATTTCACACCTTTGCCTGTTTGTTTCCTCCCATTCTTACCTGAAGCACAGACATAATCAATTAAAATGCCAAACCTATCCCCAAACACCATGTTTTGTGCCTCCAGATCCTCTGTCCCCTGGGATTTCTGTAGAAGTGCTCAGCACCTTTCACATCACCCCACCACCACTGCTCTCTGTCACATTATTGCTTGAGGTGCCCCCCATATAGGGCTGAGGGAGAGCACAGCTCCCCAATTCCCTGGCAGCCCTGGCACAGCTCCCTGGTTCCCTGGCAGCCCCAGTACAGCTCCCCAATCCCGTGGGGAGTCTCTGCACAGACAGGGTGCATTCACACCCTCCTCCCCTCTGCCCAGCCGTGTCGCGCTAATGGCAGATCCTCCCACGCCGTGGATGTGATGAGCCCTTTTTGACTGTCTGCCCTCTATTTCAAGATTTCTTTGAAGATTCAAGCACTACTGAGCTGCATTTAGAGGCAGGAGGTGGGTCAAATGCTGGAAGGGTTTCCGGGTGGTGGAGTAGCATAACAGAGCATGTGTGTGCCCTAGACAAAGAAATTAAATGTGTATGAAATATTGTGAAGCTGTGCTAATGCAATCCTTGCATGATTTCACACCCTATTAACTCACTCTGCACAGGACTAAAACGATAGATCATTTCTCAGACTATTTAAGACTCCGCACATATTTTAAAGTCTAATTAAAATTGTAAGATGTGTAACACCTTCCATGGCATGAAAGGGAATTTTCACATGCTTTGTCTACAGCTTCATATTACTTCAGGAGACGTAATGGTCCCTTCAAAAAATCTTATTTGCTGGTAAATTATGTTAGCAGTAATTTAACCCTGGAAAGATCAGAATTACAACAGGCAGACTCAGAGGATGTGTGCACAAGACAAACTGCTTGGAGAGGGGCAATATTTTAGTCCTGATGCCATAGTGACAGCCAAGTCACAGGTGGGTCCTGCCCTGCAGAGCTTTCAGTGCTATTTCTGCCTGTTACTGAGGCCATCGTGGTGACACATCTTGCTCAGGCCAGCATCCCAGGGCAAGCCAGCACATTTCATGGAGGGTGGCACCAGCACTAACAGCCCCCACACAGCAGACACAACTTCTCCTACGACCAGGGGATCTTTCATCCTGCAGGTTGGCCCATGTGGCTTTTTCCCACACACATACTTGTGGTGCGTTTTCCTGAACAGCCCTGGGTTTCACAGCCTCCCTCTGCCCACAGGTGACGCTGCTGAGTGTGGAGATGACGACGCTGAAGGAGGAGCGGGACCGGCTGCGCGGCGCTGCCGAGGACAAGGAGGCGAGCGAGCGGCTCCTGCAGGCCATCCGGGACCGCGACGAGGCCATCGCCAAGTGAGTGGCACCAACAGCCCGAGCCAGGCTGGGGCGGCAGTTGAGGAGTGCCTTGGCAGGAGATGCCTCTGGAGTGGCTTTCTCCTGCTCGCCACGGCAGCTGTGACAGAATGCTTTGCTGGCATTGGGAAATGCTGCCAGGAGCTTGGGAGCAGGGCAGGAGATGCTAAAGGCAGAGTTGCCCCATGGCTCGATTTGGGGCATTTAGGAGGATTCTGTGAACCATGTTTGTGCCATCCCTAGTGCTGGTGTGAGTCACAGCAAGGAGGAGAGGACTTCAGGGAGCCAAATGGCAACACTAGGTCTACCCTATTTGTCATATTTTTCTTCCTTTGCTATTCCAGACACACAGCCCTGCTTTCCTGACCATCCCCATTACAGCCTGCTTAGGCTTCTTCCCTAAACCATTCCTCTGGTCACTCCCTCTCCTTTCCTGTTCCAAGGTCTTTTTTGCATCTCCAGTTGTGTAATTCTCTGGTTCTCCTTTTGGGATTCTCCCACTGGTTTGGCTCTTTATTTCCCACTTCCCCAGGTCTGTCCTTGGGCTTGCCAAAATGCCCTGAGCACTTCTTGCCCAGAGGAGAGGGACAGACACCTTTACCCCCTCTGTGCTCTGCTAGAAAGGATTCATCTGATAATCCCTTCAACAAGCAGGTGGGCCAGGACACCACCAGTCCAGCTTCTTGGGGAAAAGCCTAATACTCAAGCCCTGGGCAAGAGGAGGAGCAGGAGAGGGTTGCACCTCTGAGGGTGCAGGACATAAATCAGCCTGCATCATCCCTTTTTATAAGCGGCTCGATTGTCCGTGCTGCCCTTGCCAGGAGACCTGGCTACCAAATTCCCATTGCTGCCCTCTGTAACACTTCCATCACTTCCAGGAGCATCCCAGCTGCCTGCCGGGCGCAGGGAGGTAGTTCTGACATTCCCGGTGCGTGTGGGTTGCTGGCTCTGCCGTGGCTATGGCAACGCTCTGCCGCTGCGATCAATCCCCTGGAAACATCCAACCAGCAGCAGGGAAGCGTCGCGACAAAAGGCTGCTTCAGGTGCCCAAACCACGGGCGGGAGTGGAAGGGCACAGCTTCTCCAGTCCACTGTGACCCTGCTGGACAAAGCACCAATACTGGGGGCTGGCTGTCCTGCAGCGCAGGAGCCCCGGGAATGGGGCACGGGCGAGGGGGATTAAGGAGCAGAAGGTGGCAGCAAGTGAAAGCAGACAAGAGCATCCTGTCACTGGAAGTGAAAACATCCCTTCCAGACCAAGTGGGGTCGCTGCCTGGGGAGGCTCGTGATTTTCTTCCCACCTCACACCCGAAGGGTTAAGTTGCTTTTGTTGAACCCATCCCCCCAAAAATCCCTAACTCTGAACGGAAATAAAATCACAGCCCAAGGCAGACATCTGGTGTGGAAAATTTTTGCTTGAAGCTTGAAGTTTGGCAACAGGGAAAATAGGATCCTTTCAGAGGAAGTGTTAAGCAACCAGTACCTGGAATATAAACACAAATTCCCAAATTGCTCTTCTGAAGGGGAGCACGAGGGAGCTATTAGGAGACAAGGAGTTAACTACAGTTAATAAGATGCAATTATTTCTCTTGAAAATGTTTGCAAGGAAAGATGGTTCCCAGCAAGTCATGTTACAGTTTCCTATCACACAGCAGTTAATTGAAAACTTAAGCTTTGTGCTCACCTGTTGTGGTCCCAGCATGGTGAGCAGCATTTCCCAGCTTCGGCAGCTTAGGAAATTGCTCCCTCCTAAAGGACAATTCCTCTCCACAAGCAAGGAGCAGCTGGAACATCTCAGCCACTGAGCACTTGGGGCTCTTTGGGTAACCTTGTCCATGGCATCACATGCCCAATGACCACCAAAGGTCTGGGAAGAAATGCAGCAGAGGTGTTCCCAAGGGCTGGGACAACTCCACTGAAATTGAGAACTTTCCTTAAAGTCTAACATTTAATTGAAACAATTTTAACAGTTTGTCATTCTTAAAAAGTATAGGCTGTGATAAGCTCTCTTCTTTAATTTCTTCCTTTAATCCAAGTCCCGAGTGAAAGCACAGTTGTACTCTTTAAGAGGTTTTTTTATTTGTTTGCTTTATATTGCAATTTAGTGATCAAGTGATCAGACACAGGTCATTTGATTTTTAGCACATACCATTTGTGTTCTCTATGCATGTAAACAGAAGAAAAAGAAAAAAATATTTGTATATAGATTCTACCTTGTTTTAGATCTCATTTTATTGGCAATTCTTGTATATTATCCAGGCACACTATTATCTTACACAGCAGTGTATCTGATTTTCTTTCAGTATTCTTCACGGTGTGCTTATCAGAAATCTGCTGGTTTTAAAGTAATGATGTCAAAAGTTCTATCTCACTCTTCAGGTTAATAGATTGTCCAGAATACAACAGAGATGAACACCTTAGGATGTGGCAACTTGCCAGTGAAAGATGTAAATTTTAGACTCGTTTTTAGATATGCTTAACTCTTTGTTTAAAAACAAAAGAGTGCCATGCCCTGATTTCTGTCCCCACAGGAAGAATGCGGTGGAGGTGGAGCTGACCAAGTGCAAGATCGACATGATGTCCCTCAATAGCCAACTCCTGGATGCCATCCAGCAGAAGGTGAACCTCTCGCAGCAGCTGGAGGCCTGGCAGGTGAGCACCCTGGCAGGGCGGGGGCTGCAGGACACATGGCCCCAGGGCCACCTGTGGGGGAGTGTCCCCCCTCCCTGTGGGTTTGTCGTGTTCTCTGCCTGAGCAACCATGGATTGGGTGTTTGGGGGTGCTTGGTTTTGGCTCCGCAGGAGCCAGCGATGCTGTGGGGCCCAGAGGGTGAGCTGCCCTCCCTGCTCCGAGCCTTTTGGCTGTGAGCTGTTAATTCTACAGCTCTGCAGCTCTAAATACTCATTTAAAACGGAGAAGCAGACTGTGCCTCCTGGCAGAATGGGAAAGGTGCACATTTCTCTGCCCTGGGGTGGGGAGGGGTCCGTGCAGGAGGTGTCTGTCCCTAGGCAGGCACACCTTGGGTACATGTGGGCACAGCGTGTCCGCGCATTTCCGTGATAGAGCAGAAAGGTGGGAGAACAAGGTTGTGCTGATTGTTGCTGCACTGTTTTCATCGACTCCAAAGATCCATCAAGAAGGAGAAGCTAAAATCCCAGTTCTTTACCAAGGTAAAAAAACCAAAGCCATGGCAGTTCCACAGCTGCCCTGGAGATGCTCTGCATGGGGTCAGTGGGGAAAATCCTTGTGAAGGCAGAGAGCCCTTGAGGGCAGACGAAGCTGCCTCCTCCCAGAACCACCACCGAGGGAGGGCTACTTCAACAGAAAATAAAGCAGACTCGAGAGAAAAGGTCTGTGCCATTTATAGTGATTTGTTGCAGACCATGCGAGACTCCAGCTCTACTAACAGCCAGCCTGACCAGTAGAAGCCTTTCCCGTACAACCTCGCTCCTGTTTCAACTCCACTGTGTTTTCGTTTCTCTCTCTCTCTCTTTTTTTTCCCCCCTTTCCTTTTCTTCTTTTCTTTTCTTTTTCCTGCTTACAGTTTGCTTCCTCAGGGCTTTTTACTATCTGGCTCCTTTGGTTTCTGATCTAGTGGCCTTTCTCAGTTCCTGTACCAACAGCTTTAGTCGTACACCCCTCCTGCCTTTGAGGTGAGCTCCCCACACCCACCATCCCCTCTCCATCTGCTGCCACCATCACCCACATCCTTCTCTGCCCTCACCATCATCTGGCAAGAGGGACCAGTGGGGGTCTCCATCACCCACCAATATTCCACACACATCCCCTCCATCCCAGCACCAGGCCAGGGGCAGCATCCTGCACCCCATGGTGGGGCTTTACCAGGACACCACGGGGAAAGCCAGGCTGAGGTGCACATATTATTAACTCTCTATATCCACATATTTAGTATCTGGAAAGCTTCTTGAAAGGCAAACTGGGATTTTACTTCTCAGCCTCATTGTCTAGTAAGTGACGTTCAGTGCTCTTCATAGGAGCTGTCTGGATCCAAGTTCAGTCTGGACGGGTGGTATAAAGTGAGACCTACTTAGTACTAGAATAAACCCAGCTTCGGGGTTAAGAACAGGTCCTATTGCAGTAACACAGCAACCCCAGACCTGCTCCTATCAGCTCTCTGAGCTGAGGCTCAGGCCCACTTCATAGCAGTAAGTTGTCTCCAACATGCTGACCTGAGGTGTTAGTACACAGCAGCAAAATAGTTTCCAGCCACCTCATGTCCCCTCAACAGCAGCTCAGCCACAGAGGCACAAAACAAGTCGGGTGATTTAGGTGTTTTGGAGACTGTTTTGCAAAGAGGTTTGCAGAAAGTGTCTGATAAAATAGGATGAGAGTCTCTGCTTTAGCTGGGCATAATTGGAGGCTTTAATCTGGTAACATTTTGCTCTTGCACACTTCTGGTCTGCATTTCACCAAGGGCCATCAACAAGATTACAATGTTCTCTAAGGACTTACTCATACAGGTTATAAAATAGGACTCAAAAAACCCTCCACATCCAAGTGCTTTGCTCTCTGACTCACACATCTGACAGACAGGGACCCAGTGCAGTGCACTCTTAATAGTGCATACTGTGTTTNGTATATATAAAAAATATTTTTGTGTGTGTGTATATATAAAAATATACATATAAATCATTCTCATCCCTTGTTGTATGGTTGATCAAGGACACAGATCTGCCATGCAGGAGCCTGGGTACCTACTTCATTTAGCAGAAGAGGTGCCTTCAAAATCCAAGTACTGTACATTTTTATGTGGCAGCTTCAGCTCTGGAAACCTGTCTCACTGATATTTCATACTGATGTTCACCTCAACCTCTTCAACTGTCCCTCTGCCTTTCCTCTCTCCAGCCCTGCTCTAAAAAGACCCAAAGCTTCCCCAGTCTGTGTAGCTCTGCACCCTCCAGTTCCCCCAGGGGAAGTCCCCATACTAAATTCAGGTCCAGGTCATGGCTATCAATCCTTTTACCTGCATAAAATGCTGCAACAAGAGATTAGCCATTATCAAGTTTCCAGTCCCAGCTGGCCGATTTGATTCCAATACAGAGCAGCTGGGGCACCTGCTGGGTGATCGCGGCACCTTCCCTTCAGTCCTGGGGCTGCCCTGATGGGCTGCCCCTCACCAGGTGCTGAATGGACAGCACTTCCACCACTCCAGCCCATCCAGAGTATCCTTGTTTTCACCAGACAGTGTCCTCAGCCCTAATCAGGGACCAAACTGCTGGAGGGCAGTTGATTCCTCCTATGGGGCTAGTTTGTGTACACACATTTTCACTAAGCTGTGGTTTAAATATGCAATTGTAGGAGAAGCAATGGATCTGAAAGTTTAAAATCTGTAAAATTGATAGCCAGGTTTTCAAGGAACATGTTGGCACATCATTAGTGGCAACAGAACTGGGTAATTATTTTGTATAAAGCAGCTTCACTGTGGTGCAAACATGGACGAAATCAGAGCATTTCTGGTCCATCTAAAAGCCACAGTTCATGTTGAGCTGTCAGTCAGAGCTCCCACTGCTATGCTGGCGCTAGGGGAAGGACAGGTCTAAGGGATGAGCTCAGTTCTGTTTGGTGAGTCTGGTGCAAAGCCCAGGAGGGATCTGGTGGGCCCACACCTGCCCCAGCCCCTCGGCACCTTTCCCAAAGAAGCCCCAGTGACAGTGGCCGTGCAGCAGCTCTGCCGCCCCTGCCTGTCCACTTGGTGTGCACACAGACCTGCTCAGCACAGACCTCCGTCCTTCTTCTGGCCTTTGCTTTCAGCTGCATTTGTTCTTCTTAATTATTTCTCCCCCAAAGGGGACATCTGCAAGCTGCAGACAGCAGAGAAACAAAGCTTAGGGGTGGCACAGAGTCCCAAGCAGGCAGTGTTCCTGTGCAAGACCACCTGTGCAATTTATCCCTCAGAATTGTGTGATTGATCTTCCTCGCTCCCTGAAAAGCCTCATGGCAGCAAGCACAGCTGAGCCTGCTGTCGGGTGGGGACACAGGCCCATCCCCACTCCTGTCATCCCCGCTCCATCTCATCGCTGCACGTTTCATACCCATTTCAGCCGCCCCCGGCGCAAGCTCCCGTCGAGCATCAGCTGCCACTAATGCCCCTGTCCTCTCCCTCTGCCACAGGATGACATGCACAGGGTCATTGACCAGCAGCTGATGGACAAACACCCGAAGGAATGGAGCCAGCTTGCTTATTCCTTCTCCAGTGGCTCCGGCGCCAAGCGGAGTGCCAGGCCCTCCCCTGCGTTCAGGCCGGAGCAGCAGGGGGATGAGCCCATCGGGGCCGAAGGAAACCGTCTCTTCTCCTTTTTCAAGAAAAATTAATTTGAAAAAGAGAAAACTCTCCAACAATTCCTGCTTCAAGATGGGGAGTGGGGCAGCTGCCCAGCTTGCTGATGGACCCAAGTCTGATCCACTGAGTAAAAAAGAAGGGGGCAAAGGAGTTAACCCTTGAGACTCTGCACTATTTACACAGCACCTGGTCTGAACCAAATGTTTACATGAATTGGAGATTGGCAAATTGACAATGTGATTCTAATAGAAAGAAACTTTTCTTATTCTATAAGTGAAGTGATAAACTTCAGGGTATATTTTAGGCGCTTTGACACAGTCCAGTTTCTGCTGTGAAGAATACTCTGATTGTCTTAAAAGCATTCTTATGCTGGAGAAGGAAATAAGCATCCCCAAGACAGAGCGGTGCAGGGGATTGAGAACTGCTGTCACAGCAAGCACAGGGGGAAGAAGAGGGCGGAGTGCAAGAGGACAGAGGGGAGTCATTTGTACCACCCTGGCAGCTGTGACATCCTTCATCCATCCCACTGAGACTGGAGTCACTCTGGCCCCAGCATTACCATGTTTTGACAAATGTAGCTTTCTCCGTGGCGGAAGTTGAGCCCTCACTGCAGATCCTGCCTGGGCACCATCTCCCCTGGAGCTCTGCCTGGCTGTTCACCCTTGCTGGGATCCAGGCTCCTCGCAGCTCAGGGCAGGGGACAGATAGCTGGTGTCACTGTCTTCTCCAGCTCCCTCCTGTTATAGAGGTAAGAGTTGCAGGCTGTAGCTACGCAGATTTCTCCCCAGGAGACTGACCATCTACAACAGATTACAGACTGGATAAAAGTTGTGCATGTTCAGTCCTGGGGCACCTGCTGTTCCTCCAATGGCCAAAAGTAGTTTGGGAGCTTCAGCAAATCACACACCTCTCCCCAAAGCCATACACACATCTCCCAAACAGAGTAAGAAAACTGTCATTTTAACTGGATAGGCCCCCAAAAGCCTAACTAATAATTCACTGAAAGCCTCACAAGGATGTCAGTCGGTCTTTGACACTGGGTTGGCAGACTCGATCCTCAGAAAGCACACTGGCATCTGCCTTCACTGAAGCCAAAGGTCATTAGGATGTCTACAGAGCCCTGGAAAGCCTGCAGGTTACTCTGCCGTATGCAGTAACGTTGGCTATGGCCTGACAGAAAGGAGTATTTCTCCCTGCCTGTGGGTCAGTTACTACTCAGCCCTTTGGTGAACAGGTAGCCAAAGCTCCTTTTGATCAAAGATGATCAGAGCCTGCTTTGCACGACTCGATCAACAAGAAGGAACGTGGCTTTTTTGGTGTATGCACACAGCAGTGCTGGAAATCCTGCAATACTCAAGTAGGAACCTTCCCACTCAACTAGGAACCTTCCCTCTGCACTGGATGGGCACTTTACAGCTCTTCTCTTTATCAGTCTACTATCATAAGCCGGTGAGGAGCACCAGGCTCAGTTCAGAGATGTCCTGCTGTTGTCATGCAATTTTCAGACATTCTCCCAGCTCATAATACCCCCAGGCCCCAGTTTGTTTCCTGCTGCTTTAAAGAGGCCATCACCTGCACTGTCCCCCAGCAGACGGAGCTGGGTGCACCTTCAGCTCTGCCCTGCTCAGCAACTTTGGTGCTACCACACCGTCCCACAGGGAGCTGCTATCTCTGCTCACTACTTACAGGAACAAGCCTTCTGCTAGAATAGGTACCAAAACGCCTTCTAAGCAGCAGGTAAGAGGCTGGTGGCTTGGGTTTTAGTATTATTCAGCTTACTTGTGGGATAGAAGATCAGTACAAATATCCTTTCTGCCTACGAAGATTTGAGCATTCCCATATTTCCTTGTTAGCCTGAAACAACCACACTGGTATGAAATTATCTTGCACTAAGGCAAGATAATGGGTTGCAAGGAGCAGAGTGCTCTGGGATTGGCAATGATGGTAAAGAGTTGAGTGGTAAAACCCATCTACATGAAAGCAATGAACCTTGGATTGCAGAGCCTGCTTCAGGAAATACTTGGGCAAAGCTCCACCAATACAGCTTGATGCTTATGCGGAAAGATGCTCACAGGCAGGGAAGGAAACTGAACCTTGGCCTCTCCTTTCTAGGCAATGCTCAGCTGTTGAGTATCTGCTCGTACCCACTTGTGCAGGCAAGGGCAAGGGCTGCAGTGCAGTGCCACGTGCTCTCAGGATGGCAAGTCTTCATCCTCCCATCCTGCCTGTACTGTGACTCTGGACAGGGCAGGGACATGAGGCACATACTCAGCATCTCCTGCTGCCAGGACTCAGTCACACCCACATGCATTACCCTAACCTTTGATACCTGCAAAATGAGGCGTGGCTTCATGATGCCAGTGAGACCTGTGAACGCTGAGTACAATGCTCCATCGCAGGAGAGCCACCAACATCTCGGTCCTCAGGGACCCTTCTTCTGCTGTCAGTTGTAATTTCCCAGACCCTACCAATTCTATTCAAGCCACATGCCCAGCAGTTGTGTGGGACTCTACCCCAGTGAGGATGGATGGATGGATGGATGGATGGATGGATGGATGGATGGATGGATGGATGGACTGATGCAATCCTAAGGCAAGGGCCTTAAGTTACCCCATGAAGATGCAGTAATGAGATGAAGAAAGGTGCCTTCTGCTACATGTTTGCTGAGGAAAGTGACTCATTCAGTTGCAGGGGTAGGCACAGCACATCCCTTCATTTAAGGAGAGTCCTTAATCCCATTGCAATTTTATTTCTTTAACAAGAGTGACGGAAGAGATTGCAAGAGGAAAGTCAGCATGTTCTAAGGTGCCAGTTGGGTATGGTTTCTTTAAACAATCCCCTTAACCCTAAAGACTTAGTTGCACTACTAAACCCAGAAATACAAGACAACTGGGTGTAATGAACTGGACAACACACCAAAGGAGACCTCCTTGTGCTGAGCTGCTACTCCACAGGAACAGAAACTGCCTTAACATAGCAGCTAGGTTTTGTCGCTCTGTCTTCAGAAACCTCACCCGTGCAGTCCTTCATACTCATTTGTCACGCTGTGTTTTAACAAGGTCCTCACTACTTCACCCTGTGCTGTCATTAACACACTCACCTCTATCCTGTCATGGCCAGGAGCCTGGAATCAACCTTGCAGTGCTGGTTAGAAGACACTTCACTTGTGGTACTTGATTCTTCCAGGACACACGCGGTGTAAAGGAAGCATCGGCTCCAGGGAGTGAGAGATGGAGGAAGCACATTAATCCAGCAGGTACTCAGGATCCCAGAGGAGATTTAAGGAGTGGGATCAGCAGCTCTAAACACAACCCTCAGCCTTGCTTTTGAGATAATGGTAAATAAAACAGAAGAGCTGCACAGTCACTGTTCAAACATTGCACAGAGAAGATATGCCTGCTGAGATTAAGGTTACGAAGGACTTTCCCACAGCAGAGTAACAGGTGACTGTTTGGGCCAATGTTTGTTATGCCAGCCTGAGGGAAAAGGGATCAGTCTCCCCTTCCTAAACTCTGCAAGGGAAGCAGCTGTAAACAAGAAACAAATGTAAATGAAAGGCAAGTCTCTAGCACTTTATCTTCATACAAACTTAGATCAGCAACTTGCCATGGAGATGATGAACAGTAAATCAAGAAGTTAATGACAACAGAGTCGTTTTGCACAGAGAGCAGGAAGTGAGGCTGCAGGCAGGGCCACATGCACTTGTCCTACTTAGAATGGTAAATTCCAGATATGCCTCTCCATCAGGCAAACTCTCTACTCCCCACTCGGCTATAAAAAGCAAGATTGTTTGAACCAAAAAGCCAAGAAAGGAAGTGTCTGGGTGCTGCAGCAATGATTCCCTTGGATTGAGAGGGAAAAAGCACACAGCAGGGATAAGCAGAAAGAATGTACCTATAGATATGTACATATGCCACAGTGCTGTAATTTTTGTATGTAGCAGTCATGTAAATAAATGTATGGTTTTTATAAGATACATATTATAAAAATCTATAAAGGCATATTTTTAGTAAAAACAATGCTCTACTTCTTTTGTAAATAGTTGTCTTCAGAATAAATCAGATCATTTATACGATACTGTCTCAGCTCTCACCAGTTTACTGTGCCCAGCTGCAAAACAAGCTCATTTTTTGAACTGTCATTTAACACCCAACAGCATCTTCCGTGCTGCCTCATCCCATGAAATTCAGCCCCTGTGTATGTTTAGGAGAGAAGGGGCCAGGGCAAAAACATTTGAAACATTTGTATCTCTTGGTGCACAGGAAAACATAAAGGGGGGGTAAATCATCTCAGCTTCCAGCCATTTGTGTCCTTTGCTGGCTGTGGTATGGAGGCAGATTCAAACTGGAACGAGTTTAGACACAAAACACAGACAGTGCCACACCCACGGCTGGCAGCAGCTGCAGCTCAGACCATCCACAGGTCCCCAGGATTCCCCTCTAACTACTCCTACCAGAAGGGTGCAGATGGAGCAAAGGCACCTTCCCAGAGCAGGTTTTCATCACACTCCCCAGGAGCAGCCTGGGCAGCAGGGCAAAGGGATGCTGAGGGCACAGGCATGGCTGCAGTTCCTGCACACATTAATTAAACACACATTTATTTCCTGGGAAAGTGAGGAGAGACTCCAGATGCTTTTTAGTCACCTCAGGAGGAGGAGCTTTCAAAGCTCACTCAATACTTTTTGTTGAGAAGACAACAGATTACAGCACAATCACAGGCATCTCACTGCACACAGAAATAAGTTACCAGTTCCACCTTGCTCTTTCATTCAAACTAAAACAGCAACTAAACATTTGAAAGCATTAATTATGGTTTTCTTAATAGCCCCTCTCAGGAAATAACCCTTCACACACAGCAGCAGAGCTCACCCCTGGCTTGCCACCCTCCACCTCCAGGTGCTGGACGGCAGAGGAAACAGAGCCTCAAAAAAAGATTTGGCAGCTTGTAACCTTTATTTTTAGTTTTTTAAAATTATTTAAAAAGCATAATTAGAAACTTTCATTACAGAAATAATCCTAGCAAACCAGTTAGACATTCCATTGCTCAACATTTAGGAAACTTCACATCAGCACCACTAGAGACACAGTCCCCGCCCCTTCCAATTAAACAGTGATGGCAAGAGCAGAGGTAACTGCTGCTCTACAGCCAGCTCTGGGGAAAAAAAAACCCAAAACAACAAATTCCCACTTTAAGCCAGGAAGCTGGACCTGGATTGATAGAATTCCAACCACGGCCACAAAAACCTGGACTCAAAGAGGACCAATTTTTCCATATAAGAGAACACTCCAGGCTTGGGTGCACCATTTCCTCATTTTATTGCATCATTTCCAGTAAATTCAGACATGTTCTTTACTTCTGCCTATATGAAGTTATTCCCTCCTAGATCTGCACACACGCTACCAACAAGAGTCCCAAAGTAACACTCCTGGGCCCCTTAATCTGCAGGGGGTGACCCCCACAGGACAGCTCCAATCCCGCAGGAGCGCTCTGGGGACTGGCCCAGCTCCTCCCAGCACACACCACATTCCACACTGGAGAGCAGACAGGATGGACTGGTGTGGCCTAAGCCACCACTTTCCACAGCCACTGAAGTCTTACGATTATCAGAACTCACTCCAGCACCATCATCCCAGCTCACTCGAATTCTTGGGTTACCAATGCAAGATATGTGAAGAAAAGAGATGGGTGAAGGCAGCTGGATACATATCCCCAGCACCTGAATGGATTAAAAACCCCATGTGTTACACATTCATTGTTTGCACTTCGGAAAAAGTCTTTAAAGTGATTGATTGTGATGTGATTGTATGATCAGGGCTCTTACCACAACCCAAAAAATCTAAAAAAATGCAGGCAAAATAAGTGACTAAAATTTAGCCTCTCCTGGGGGAAGGGTGAGGAAGGGAGAGAAGTGGGCTGATTCCAAGCTCATGGACATGGGTGGATCACATCCTACCAAAGTAAGGCCAGCAATTCCACAGGGCCTCTTACTGGCACATGGAGTACATCCACCTTCAAGGCCTTAAAAGAAGTCATACTCTCCATGCCTTTTAAGGAAAAATTATTATTTAATATTATTTAGGCAATAATTCAGGTGCTGAGTATGTCCTTTCAGCCCAGACATTTGATATTTTAGTTACACACACACATACACTCTCCACCTTTAACTACATCTATTCAGGCTGAGGAAGTGAGCCCTTGTTTTCCCAGAAAGGCTGACAAGGGCCAAGAAAATGCTGCTGAGCACAGCAAGCCCGGTTTGTTTCCAAGTGTGATCTTCCACCACCACATAACCCAAGCAAGCAAGCTTCCCATTTCTTTGCATTAAACAGCAGTCCTCTTTCCTAACAGAAGAATCCTGGGAATGATCCTGCAGTTTTTATATTCAGACATCAAGAAGAAGAGCTGGATTTTTTTCATGCCTTTTCTCTCTCAAAACCAGAAGCTTTGCCACCAAAATTCATCTTCAAGTTCGGATTGCCTATTTGTGGACAGGGCAACAAGGAGAAGTTTGGGGGTTTTGGCAGAATCACATGATTTTTGTTCTTCTCAAAAGAAATGGACCCTCACTTAGGACACTGGCAGAACCAGAAGCAGAGGTCAAAGTAGTTAAACTTTGCTTTAAAAAAAAAAAAAAGGTTTTATCCAAACAAATCCCACTTCTGCAGGTCAGTTTGTTTTCCAGTATCTTGATACAAACTACAGGAGAGCACAGGTACAGCTGGGCTGCAGCACAAGGAGGTGAAACCCAAGGATCCAGCCACAAATCTGGATGATGGCAAGCTGAAATTCCAGGCCCCAGCAGCAGCACCAGCTACCAGCCCGGGGGCTGGTGAAGTGAAACCCCAGGCTCCAGCAGTGACATCTGCAATCCTGGTACCTAGAAAAACACAGCCCGAGCCCCAGTAAAAGCCTGGGACTTCAGGGGAAGCCAGGGGCCCCAGGGGCACCAGTTGCCAGCCTGGAGCCCAACAGAAATGCAGCTGGAGGCCCCAGGAAGCAGTTGCTGCCTGGGGCCAACTTGAATTAAGAACTTTTTAACTTTTTCTTTAAAAAGATGAATTCTGCAGTCCATGATTGGTTGACATTAAGAAGGCAGAAGCCAAAGCGACAACAGGGAGGCGAGGCTGGTTAAAGCAATATACATTATATACAAACTCTGGGGTTAATTAGTCCACTTGGTAGGCAACGTCCTTCTTGTCTACAAGGCGCACTGGAATGAGCAGGGGAGGAGAGGGGGGCAAGATTCCATCCAACACTTTCTTGGCACTGCAGTGGTAAGGTGCCAGCGCCTCTTGATAGAAAACATGGAGAAAAAATAATCTTTAAATAACGGCACAAAACTGAGAAAGTCCTCCCAAAGCCTGCCCCAGTGGAATTGCCCGAGTCTAGCTGGAGGGGCTGATCTGTCTGAGAGCAGAGTCTCTGCAGCGAGGAAGGGGCATTAGCAGCACCGCTTCTTCCTTTTACTGTTCTTCGTTAGCTTCACCACATCATTCTGTTGCTGCTGTTGCTGCTTTGCTAAGTTTTCTTTCTTTGCTCGCAGGACAAGCTCTGTAATGCAATTAAACATCTGCAAGAGAAACAAGCACACTCAGACCACCGCAGAACTTGGGCCGGCTCCTGTGGGGTGCTGCTCCTTGGAAGCCACTCCCCTTTTCTACCTGTTTCAGTAATGCTTCAGAGACCTTCCCCAACCCACTATGGCCCTAGTGGAAACCCAAGACCTTTTCCCAACCCACTCCCAAACTAAATAGTACCTTTATCCCTTTTTTCAAACCAGTACATAAAACCAGGGCAGTTTGGCAGCTGAGGCCAGGAGTGCAGCCTGAGCAGTCCTACCTCCTCCTACAAGCATTCTCAAGTCTTTCCTGCCTAATACATGAGCACTGTAAAGCTACTGAAAGTGCAGCGTGGGCTCCTTCATTTCGCTTCCCCAACTCTTCCGAAAACAGCTGAATGTCTCTTTTTGATATTTTACCTACTACTTGCAACTCGTACAAGCACTTTATCTTTCTTTGTCAATGGGAAGAATGGAATTTTTATTTCCTCCCACGCCATTATCCCCAAATCATTGTATCTCTACTCTTCTGACTATTTGATTACCTCTTCCACATTAATATTTTCTTTGGCGCTGGTCTCAAACAATTGGATCTCCATCTGCCCAGCAAATTTATAGGCATCTTCTGTTTCTACCACTTTTCGGTCTGGGTCATCATTCTTATTCCCCACTAAAAAAGGAAAGAGAAGAAAAGTCAATTTGGTATTTCAGCAGGACAGCCCACTAAATAAGATACTGTAACTCCCTAATTACCTACCTAGTATCCTGCAGACATCATCACAATTTTGATTAATTTCATGCAACCACCGTTTTACATTCACAAAAGATTCTGCGCTCGTTACATCGTAGACAACAATGACCCCGTGTGTTCCTCTGTAATACCTGTGAAGCACAAAAGGACAGCAAATGTCAACTCAAGGTATCTCCTTCCCAGCTCTCGCTCTTCAAATTAGCTTCTACAGGAGTCACAACAAATCCTCAAGTTATGGTAATCAAGTGCCCCCATTTTCTTTCCATTGAGACTCATGTAGCCTTTTCTACAGCTTGATCCCAGGCTACTCCTCTAAAGCTACAGAGCTCCCTGCTCATTCAGTCTATACAAATAGGTTTCAAAGTCCAAAGACTTCTAAAATCTTCCTTGTTCAAGTTGTCAAGACCTTCAAAGATGAATCCTGTCTTCCAGCTACAGGACCAAAGGCAGCGGTGCTCCCAGCACGTCCTCAGAACTGGCTGTATAAGCCACATCAAATTTTTGCAGTAATTCTGTTATCTGTGAACGATCACTTACAGACTAAAATTTCAGCAGATCTCCAAATATACCCAACCCTCAGTCACAGTTCTCTCGAGCTCTCAAAAATTTCTGTCTTGTTGAGCGACTGTGTTCTGATCACACCTTCCCACTCAACAGATCTACTCCATATGTGCATTCAATACACTCTGCTACCTTTAGCCATTAAAAATAAACTTGATTTCAGTTTACTCCCATTAGTCTTGGGCAACTGGCACCTTTAAAAGATGCACAAGTCTGATATGCAAGAAAAATATCTGAATTCAGGTTCCAACATTATCATCTGCACAAAGCTACCAAAGACAGACAGTATGTGCACCATGAGAATGCTATATAAAAAACCAGCAAGCTCTACCTTCTCAGCTTTCAGCCCTAATCCCAAGGCTACCAGGTATGTTCCCTACTGCAAATTAGGCGGCTGTGACCCAAAAAAAAAAAACAAACACCAAAAAACCCCGCATTTGAAACAGGAAACAGTTAACAGTGAGGTGTTCATCAGGATCCATTTTTTATATTATGTGTAGCTTTATTCTTTTCCTTTCATTCTCTTCTCTTTCTTCTGATCAATACTAAAATTTTTAATAAAACAAATTTAAGAAACCGGCATACGAAATTGATGATTTTCCCTTAAATTGTGACAGCATTCCTAGACCTTGCTCTCTTACCACAAGCACTTCTTGCAGTACATCCACTGCACTTCAGAGATGTCCATTCTGCTCCTCTTTGATTATTCCAACTCAGCAAACACACCTTTGAACTTCAAAGCCTTTGAATCTAACCCAAACACACCTTTGAGAAGATCTCAAAACTTCAGCTCACTTTGCTACTGAAGTGCTTGAGCAAGTCACTGTCTCTTCCCACCTCCAGCCTCATCAACCTTCTACAAGAGAAGCCACCTGCCTTTATACACCATCAGACAGACTTCCAGAGAGGCACAGATCACTTCCAGAGTCACACACCTTCCTCTCCTGACCCCCTGCAGCCACCGTCCCTGGGTATCAGTGCTCCCCCACGATGCTCTGCAGAAGTACAACGGTCTGCTGCTCCTACTGCTCATCTGGGCACTTGCAGAAGACACTCAAATACTTCTCCCATGCCATGTTTTACCAGTGATTTATGCTGTACATTCACTTCCCTTGGCAAGAACTAACTCAGGTAAGAATTACTTATTCCCAGCCCATAAGAGATCCTGCACATTCAAATGTTCTACTCCATTCACAGTTCTTCTAACAGCTTCAAAACTTGCTACGGCACTGCATTTGTGCTTTACTTCATTACAACTCAACTTTAATTTGTAACTTGGATCCTTTAGAGGGAAAAGTACTCCGTGGCCTGAATCCACATGTTGCAAAACTAACCCATACTCTCCTGACACTAACATGTCCTGCACACTGGTTTTGATGAACCCTGTTGTGTGTGATAACATCAGAAAAGGAAAGATTCCCAATCCTACCAACACACTGGATTTCTCCACAGCCGAACAATAAACCAATTCTCTTCAAGCTCTCCCATGTCATCACCTAATAGTCTTTTAATTCAGCAGCCCTCAGGATGACCTACCACTTCCTCCCTAACACTGAGCATTGCATTTGCCAAGACAACACTCAGCCCTTAGAGAAGTGCAGTGGTTCAGCTGCACCTACGCAGAGCTGCTTCGTTCTGCTGTGCACACCATCGAGCCCAGCCTGGCATCCCTGTCATCCCAACCGAGGGGCCCAGCGGAGCATCCTGCTGCTCCTACCTTGCCCACGCACCTAGATTTTCTTCTAAGCAAACCATATGATGTCGGGGAGTGGAAAACAGGCAGCTTGCACGTACCGATCCCACTCCTGACACATCGTCAGCACCGTCAGATTGTGCTCCTGGGATGAGGGCTGTGGGCTGGACCCTGCGGCAGAGACCACCACGGCAATGGGAGCCCTGCAGGAGCTTGGAGCTCCTGCCACTGATATTGTCAACCACCTCATCAGAAATATCTTCCTTTGTGCAAGACAGCAACCCCTGACTCCTGCTGAGTTCCTACCAGCACACACTGCTTCTATTTTTGGAAGGGAAAATTGTCTGGCACATCGTTCTAGAAAGGTTGCCAACCTCTCATCTACACTAAAATGTCATTTTCTCCATTGACTGTCATTACCAAGAGAGATAAGCCTGAGAGATAAGCCCATGACTACCTGTTATTCTCTAACTCCTAAGTCCCACAGCACACGTTTTTTCTCAAAAAGCTGGTCATGCTATTTTCTATCAGTTGTTAGATACAGCTCTGCATCCTAGATAACATTTTAGGCTTAACAAGTACCGCGAAGCTTCTCCAACCCCAAATGCAGGACAGTACTAGAAAACAAAATCTGATTTATCCTATCCCATACTTCAACTTCCAGAATGATGCAGTGCAGAATTGCTTTTATAACAAGTTGTGGGCTTTGGCGAGTAGAGAACAGATGGGGCTTTTGGCATTCAGGGAGGAGTAGGTGTAAATTTTGTGCTTTTGGCAACCAGGAGGTAGTTGAGACTTTGACACATGGGAAAGAATGTCTTATCTCCTTCCCATCCACATTTTTGGGAAGATGGAGACCACAGAAATGAGAGCAGAAGAGACCTGAAGTCTTCAATCTGAGGCTCCCAGTCGCAGACTGACTGATGCTGGCTGTCCTCTGTGTGGTGGGTGTGCTCTGCCATGTACTCTGCAAACCCCCAAAGCCAGCATCTGCTGGTGGAAATACCTTAGTGAAATATAGAAAAAAATGTTCTAGACCAGTTAGTCATGTTAAGAGTATCCAGGAAAGTATCCTCCTGAGGTGAAAGACAACCAAAACTGACCTGCGTATGCCCTTGGTTGCTTGGTGGTAGCCAACAATCTCCCATATAGTTGGAAGAGTTCCCTAGACCTAGAGGCTTTACATTTAGCTTTGGTATGGAAAAGGCTTAAGAAAGCCAACATTGAAGTTGAAATAAATATCTTATTGCTTGTTCTACTATTAGAATTAAATTGGGGGTTACCCAAACTCAACATGTCCTACAGCCACCTGCATCCTCCCCTCACGTCCCTGAACACGGCCTTGGTAAACACGAGGAACGTGTGCCGCTCATTGGGGCATTCCCCACTGCAAGATACCAGTGAGAAAGTTCTCATATTCCCTCTAGCAATTGCTTCCCAATATTAACATCTGGAGTTATAACAACCAGTTTCATGGAGCACAGCAATGGCTAGGTCAGATTTCAGAGAGACACTAGGTCAGACCAGTAGGACCCATATGTTACTGTTTTCAGGAAAACATGTACCTGCCAAATGTGAAAGACAGGTCACTGGTTTAATCCAGCTTCTTTGTTCATATTTCATTACTTTGTAGCACACATTTCCTTCATTTTTTTTCATTCATCTAGAATTCTAACCCTTTCCAGAGACTTCTAATAATCTGGTTTCATACTCATCTTTCTTTCAGGTTGATGGAAGCACATCTATTATCAGACAGACTAGTCTTTTAACCACTGGTCTTTTAGTCATATCTGCTTTACGAGACACAGCAATTCTATCATCTCATGAATCTTATCCCTCTCTTGAACGTGCCATTCCACAGGAAACCATGGCAGAAAGTCCCTCTGCTACCACTATTCATCCTGAGCTGGCATCTGACAACTATTATATAAAGCTTGAATCCTAAACCCACAGTCCTGAATCAGGACAAAGTAGTCCTGTCTACAAGAGGAAATCAAGTACAGGGACTGGCTGTTCATGCATTTTAAGTATTCCTGCTAATACAGCTGTGTCCTGGCATGCTAAATCCCTGGTGAATTTAAATCAAATTTAATCTGGATGACATTCCATGGCAACCAAATTCACACAGATCAGCCTTTCCTCCCAGAAGGCACCAGCTATCCCAGTATTTCCACATTTAAAAGACAATAAAACTAGCTGCCTTTATACTTCCTAGTCTGAAATTCTGATCTAGTTTCATTTTCTTGAGCTTTTGTAGAATACTTCAGATCAACTTGATTTCTGTTCCTTAACAGTTTTATTCTGCTTTTCAGCTTTTGACTGTAGCTAGAGTCAAGTGAAATCAAACTAGTACAACCTTTTAATGTTTCCCAATTTTCCACTATTAACTTCCTACCACCTGTAGCATTTTGCAGTTCTAAGTCCACACAGCAGGACTTCCAACCTATTACTGTAATTAGCAGATAGGCTCTAATTTCAGGCTTTCTTGCCAGGCTTGGCTCAACATCAATCTGAACTCTGCCTTTCACTGTAAAGGGACTCCCTGACCTACTGTAATACTGAAGGAACACCTTTTGCATTCTTAACTTCAGCCTAAACCTCAATCTAGTCAAAGACTAGGCAGACTACTACATTCTGTTGACAGGGCACTCGCACTCCACCCATGATTTGATCGCCAAGCCCTTTTGTAAGAATAAGCAAGGTTACTTGATTTGTTACTCAGTTTAGGATAAATAAATCAGTTACAGTACTACAATAAACAAAAAAAAAAACACCAGCCAGAACCATTTCTAAAATCCCATTCTTGTTATCTCCTGGTTTTATAGGTGATAGGATTAGGAACAGTAGACAGGCAGAGCCAGCCAACCAGCAAGAGGAGCCCTCGTCTCCATGTCATCAGCATTCCCAAAGCGTTTTCCTCAACGCTTCAAATACACTTGGACACACGAACTTCTTTTCTTGGAATTGCACAAAATCCAAATCTTTTTCCCTGACCGCGGAGGATTGTGTAACTACCAGAGCTAAGGCAGAAACCTTGAAACTTTAGCTCCTCCCCAAAAGAAAAATACACCTCACCTGGGTAAAAAGCTATGCAAAAAGAAGTAGCAGCAGAGTTCCAACAGGTCATGGCGCAAATGCCTCAAACTGTTTCAGCTTATCTATTTTAAATGTTAATCAAGAAAAGAATTTACATAAAACACTACGCAAAATCCAATCTGCAGCTATTCCCATTGACAGAAGGAATCCTCTTTTGCTGGTATTCCCTGCTCGGTGCTGGATACACCATGGCTTTCTAAGCTAGCTGGCATCAGCCCCACGACCCAGTGCTCATTGCCGAGCTGTGAGTCGCCTCAGGGAATCTGCAAACAGGAAGGCCGTTTGCTGACTCAGCAGTAATCGGGGCACTCTGACTAGCCTGTCACAGCTGACAGGGCCGCAGCACTGCACGGCTGCCTCCCCCTCACCACTTCCTTCCCAAAGCTGCCTGCAGCACTGAAACAAGAAGTGATGTCACACACAGGAACCCTACAAGAGGCAACCGAGTTTTTTTCAAGCTAAACACTTAAGAAACAATGGAAGTAATCCAGTAATATCCGCATAGGAGTGCAGAGGAAAGGGGCGGTGCACACATCACGTTCAACTTTGCCATTTCTAGTGCTTTAGACATAACACAAATGTAACCAATCTCATTATTTTCAGGTCTGAGTAAATTAATCAATTCATCAGCTGAACGTGATCCTCCTCTCAAACAAGAACCAAAGGAGAAGTGAGTCATGAAAGACCAAGTGAAACATATGGGTCTTTCGAGAATTATTATTTTGGTTAATACCCAAGGAAACAAAAGTTCCATTTCCAAGTGTACTTTTCCTTCTTCCCCAGTGAGCGGTCCACCTTTACTGCAATCAGTTTACAAACACATTTTATCCTTAGTTCCCACCACCGCAGCTCTGGGTGTGGTTTCTTCAGGAACAGGAAAAGCTCTGCACACGCTGTTCAAAAGGACAATGAGCTCGAATCTGATTCCAACCAAGGAAAAGGTTAATATCATGTGGGCGTCTGCTTCAGCAGAACTCCACACAAAGATAGCTGCTAAAGTATGTGTCCTAAAGAAAAACCAAGGAAACCCTACTCTTCGAACTCCAAGCTGTTCATTAGTTATACGACACTGACAGAGGGTTTGCACTCTGTGCTTCTGCAGTGCATTCAATCAGAAGATGAACTTGGACAGGCACAGAGACAAGTTTTCTATTATATTCAGTCTAATAATTCCAGTTCTACCATTTGGAAACCAGTAGCAGAGGAATAAGACAAAGCTACCATGGAAATGCATAGAAGGGTGGAGGAACTCTGAAATCCCAGTTCCAAACCTTGCCAGAATATCACCACCATGGTCGGTTCTGAAACAGCTGAGAGAAGTTTCACTGTACAGACCACACAGCTATCATTAGTTAATCAACTGCAACACTTAAATATCTAAACCCCAACTCTGGACTACGAGATCCAGACCCAAAGCTGCACAGCACAAAGCCTGGCGTTACTCACGTTGATGTAATAGTCCGGAAGCGTTCTTGGCCAGCTGTGTCCCAGATCTGGAGTTTCACCTTCTCTCCATTGATCTCAACTGTTCGGATTTTAAAATCCACTCCAATGGTGGTAATGTAGCTGCCTGGAGGGAAAGTGTGGGTAAGTGAGAACCTAAGTCTTGTTTATTTTGGATGTCCCAAAGCACACTGCTTGAACACTACTTGGCAGCAGCTCTCAGATTGGACAGGAGAACAAGGTTTCCCATATCTGCTTACTGTTTAAAATGCCTTATATCATGCTGATCTGCATATTTTTATCTGCAGCTAACAGCTTTTTTTTCCTAGCCATAAAACCACTTCTCCCATGCCACCCTTAAAATTAAAATTAAAAGCTCAGTGTTACAACATAAAATTATTATTTTTCAACCACAATGATCAAGAGTATGCACCCAAATATCTCGAGAAATAGACAGTAACTATGGGAGCATTTCACTTGTGAAAATTTTGAGACAACGCTTTGCATTAAATGCTTGTGCAAACACTCATTTTGAATACAGTCTGTTCTAAGAGTTTCCTCCCAATAAATTGGTTATATCACAAATGTAGGTGGTTTACCACAATACTCAATCAATCTAAATCCCAAATGGCCGATAGGAAGTCTGCAGAGAGTACAGCATAACCTAAACCACCTAAGCTGTTTCTGGAACCACCTCAGTATTTCAATACTCAGGGACTTCCAACTGCAAGTGAAGATCAGACAAGATGGCCTGTACAGGCTTATACCAAGAGATGCAAAGTTAAAAGCATGATGTATTCCCAGCACAGCTATCAGTGGGCAAACACAGATTCCTCACCAACCACCAGCACTGGAGCAAACCTGGAGCATTTCACTTATTTAAGGAAACAAACCACTCACCTGAGAAGGTATTATCTGCAAAACGCAACAGCAAACTGCTCTTGCCCACACCTACGACAAACAAACACAGCAAATCTTTGAATACAGTCATCTTGGGGGTCAGGGAACGTAACGGTGTTTTACCCGTCCATTGCATAAAGATCAGCAGGTCATATGGTACCATCCACCTTGACTGTTCATCTCAGCACTCTCCTTGGAGATTTGACCAAGCACAGTCACCCCAAGACTCAGGATGCTTCTGGTAGCAGTGCAGGGAGGTGGGAGTTGTCCCCTCCCTCCTCCAGCCCTCAGCACACCCTCAAACAGCAGCTTCTGAACTGTGGTCAGTTCAAGAGGTCAGAGAAGAATAATAACTAAAAGCAAGTTTACAATCAGGAGGCTTACATCTGCTAGGGAAAGAGCCAAAGCCGAGCGTGTCCTGTGAATTAACAAGTGCTCAGAACACAGCTCCGAATTCAGCACTCTATGGAATTCCACTTGCACATCATGTGTAATGTCAGTAACACCACCGCCTACCTCCCATTCTGTGTGGAATTTGGACTGCTCTGACAATCACACCAGGGCTCGGTGCTACAAAGCTCACATTAGCATGGCCACAGTCTAATGGAAGCCCAAACCAAACAGGAATTGGGAATCACTGTCCTGTATTGCCATCCAAAGCAGCCTTGTTCCATGTCTAACAGGAAGGACACATACCTTTCTGAAACCGTACCTATTGCCAAAATGTTCCATTAAACATTTTTCTAAGTGCGTTGAGTAGCGCTTCATCCAGGTTTTCCATAACTGATTGTTTGCACCCTGATCACACCCTGTTGCAGGGAAGCATTTTTCACAGTGCTTCAGACAAGAACTGTAAGAAACTCATTCCTGCACGCCCACCCAGGGGAATCTGGGTATCCAAATGCCCCCACGTTGTGATCTCTGCAAAACATCTCTGCCATTAATGACCCTTCCTCCCAAAAATAAATCTGCTATGGCATGAATAGGAAATTCAACTTCACTGGGGTAATTATCTATTAAATCTTTTCAGGTAGAAGTTATTCAAGGTAATTATTTTGATGATGTATAACTTGCAAGTTCTTCTTAATAGAAGACTTATGCCAAGGCTATGCAGAACTCCAGTAGTTCTCAGCTGCTGGCATGTGACAACAGCTACCAACAAAAAGTAAAAACCAAGCTAAAGATTTGCATGATTACAGTAAGCCAGGTCTCATTTGCAAAGAGTTCAAATCACCAGCCATCTGGAGAAGCCGTGCTCATTTCTCATTACTACCAAGCTAAGGAGGAAAAGAGGAAAGGAACCAAAAAATATGAAGTTACAGCATGCATATAATCAATACCTCTGAGCTCAAAAAAGGTAGCAGAGCAGCTCCTGTACTTAAACAGAGGACTGGTTATTTAGCAAGAGTTAAAGCTCTGCACATACACCGGTCAACTAAGAAAAAATAAGAAACTAAGAGAAAATAAGAATGTTTCAGCAGCAAGCGCTATGCTTCTTGACCAAGCAGCCTTCAGCTTAGTGAAAGGCAAGAAGATGCCGGAACCTGCAGACTTGTCAGACCAAACCACCATCTCCCAGCGTCAGCCAGCCCTGGGCAATGCTGCAGAGCTGCACATCACACTGCTCTGTCACACTGCCCTCCACTGCACAAGCCGCACAGCTCCCAGCACACTGGCAGCTTCCAGAGAGAAGAAACCTCCCGAGCTCAGGAAGTTCTACATGCTCCCAGTGACAACGATCTCGCTAAACAAACACTGCCTCTGACCCACACTGTTCACGCATGGAGAAACCACACTCTTGGTGACCCCACACTTCCCACACAGAGCTATTTGAAGATCTGAAGAGAAGGCTCGCAGGGCCCTCAGCTTGTTGAAGACAGCAAAATGAAACAAAACAAACAAAAAAAAGGCCTATCGACTTTGCACAATCAAAATTGAAAGCAAATTTCAGTGTCAGACAAGTTTCTAAGACCCATATCTTACTGAACGGTAGAGTGAATTAAAGAAGCAGATGCAAAGCACAGATCTTCTGTATTATTTTTAAATATCTGGCACAGCTGAAATCACCGGCAGCTTTTCAAGATGACCTGTTCTAAAAACACACAAACCTACTACCCTCTTGACAGATTTGCATACAGGGGAAAGCAGATGAGACAGAACTATCCTATCCCAGTAACAGTCCACTTCCTATTGCAGGGAATAAATGTCAATAAACAAGGCAAGCAAACTGTTTTGTGAAAGCATGGACAAAGCCTTCCTGTTGGGGTTAGCACAAACAAAACCAAAGAAAAATCTATACTCAAACTACATCGTGAGATTGAATTACAGCAGAGAACCACAGGCAGCCTGACAATTCTCACAACACTCCTTTCACCGGATAGATACACTATGGGGATTTTGCTCAAGAAGACTGAGCTAAGAAAATTTATTTAATTGTTTAAAACGAGGAGAAGTTTTCCTCAGAGTTTTCGCCATCCTCTTTATCTTGCCTGAACAGTTTTGGAACTCATCAGCAAGCAACAGAGTTTCTGCTCTACTCAGAATGCAGCATTTGGTTGTAAGAATCCACAGGCTCCCAGAACTGCCTGGGGTTTAACCTGTTCTGAAGCTGTTGTCCTGTCTCCCTCCTTAGATCCCTTCACAGGGACACAGTTTAGTATAGAATAAAACATTTTTTACATGAAACTAAAGCTTCTGAAGGTGACAACTGCCAAAATCGTGCAACATTACACTTTCATCCAAGAGCTGTGCCTCGCTGCATGCCGGGACCTGCCGCCCCAAGGACCACACCTCTGCTAAAAGAAGAGGGTGGATGCACCCTTCTCCAGTTTATGGAAATTCAACTGTAAGCTGCTGGAGTGCTACCAACACCGAGCTGCACCGAAGGCAGGAATCCTCCCAGTCCCAGTTCTTATGAATCCAGACCAAAGCACCAGACACTGGCACAGTTCACACGCTCAGCCCTCCAGAAGTTTCTGAGGCTGCTGCAGAAGTATTTAAAGGTCTCTTTTCAAAAAACTGAAACTACGCTTTTAGATATTTGCATCCTATACTATAAAAGTACACAAGGCTACCAGCTCTTCCAGGATCTATTTTAAAAAATGACGAACTCTACAAACTGAGACTTCAGGCTGAAGCACAGAAAAAGTCTTACGGAATAATTAAGATAATAATGACTGTTAAAACGTACTAGTTGCCACACTGGAAACAAGAGTCCTTAGGGCAGCCAGCCCTTCCCATCGATCTCTAAACTGCCTGTCACAGGGGAAGGGAATTCCCTCCTCATCCCAGCAACAGATTAGTGGGCGCCGTCAAAACATGCGCTCGCCAAGGTTGATGCCGGCAGCACTGCCGGTGCTGTCTTGACTTCTACGTGTCTAATCTGCCTTTTCTCAAACCCAGCCAAGCTATTTACCATGATATCCTGTGGTAGCCAGTTCCGCAGGTTTATCAGATAAAACCTCACGAAGCCCAAGCGAACGCGCCCCGCCATTCACACACAGCGTGGGGGTCCCGGCTCAGCCTCCCGCCGCGGCACCGGCAGCACAACGCCGCGGGTGCCCCGGGCAGAGGAGGCCGCCCCTCCCCGACTCCCCCGCGCCGCCCGCCCCGG
>VZTA01025228.1:497563-527118 GCA_013398855.1 Mohoua ochrocephala | reverse complement strand
CCATGAGAGACTGTGAGTCTTGTCAGATAACATTCTTCTGATTTAGGTAGTTTAATGCTGTGCGTCACAGCACTAATTACAAGCACGTCTGTGGGTACATTAGAGATCTCCAGGCACACTTGGGGCTAGAAGCTGGTCTAATGGGCATCCACAGCAGACAGAAAACAGGACTCTGTCACTCATTCCTAATTCACCAACTGATTATGAAAATGTCTGTCCACAGTCACAACTCCAGGATGTTCTCTGGAGTCCAAACACCAGATGTTTTGGCAAGCAGTATGGGAGGAGTGCAAGCATGCAAAATAGGAGATTTCCTCCCTGCAGCCCTTTAATCTCTCAGTCTTCTACACCAAGAATAAATACAAAGTTAACTAGACTCTCTGGCAGTTCTCCAGGAATAAGTAAACTGAGAATTGTATCTTGTAGCAGGCCAAGGAGACTTTTAAATGGATACAGATAGATTTGGAAAGCATATGTTTTTGACTCACAATATGCCACCAGGCAAAAAGACTCATCCTGGAGAAGCTAATGGACTGAATTAAACATGCAATCTGTGAATCTAGAGAACACAGATTCTAGGCTGGGAAGTAAACCTGGTGCACTATCTTCAGGCAACCTGTCACAACAAAGAGCTGAGCTGTGCTACTTGCCAATTGTTCTTCACTGGTGCCCAGCTTCTCTTTGAGTGCAGACATCATGGCAGGCAGGATGACACTCAAGTGCCGTGTCAGAGCGTCCCCTGCCACTGAGGAGAGGAAAGCCAGCACTCGGGTGTTCACTGGTGGGGTAGTCAGCTACAAAAATAAAAAAATAACACCAAAAAATTGAGACAAGCAGAAAGTTTTTTCAGAAGAGTCTCACTTTCTCTACAACATGAAATATTTATGCATCACAACCCAAATGACAATGTTTTGAGCACAAAATCAGAAGAAAATTTCAAACTAGGCTCTCTCTTTTGCCACATTGGTCCAAACACAACTGGCAGCAAGCAGAGGAAACAGCACAGATATAAAGTTTAAAATTTGTTTCCCATTGTACCTTTGGCACCAAGTAAGGCAGCACTACACGGCTCTTGACAGCCATAACTTGTTTAAGACCATCCACAGCAAAGTCAGCTGTCTCTTCATTATCCTACAGGGAAAGAGAAAGAGACAAACTGAGAAATGATCTGTGACACACCAAGCTAAGCCCTGTTTCAAGGGACAATTTCCCATGCGATCATAAAAACAAAACTAAGTCCTTCCATTCAAAAATGTTCTCATATTCTCATCGTACCTAGCAAAACCCAAACCAAGCTCTTGTCACCTCAGAAAGATTTTCCATTTCAGGCATGGTGGCCAAGCAACTTAAGCAGGTGACAACGGCAATTCCATAGCAGAGCCAGGTGTAGCAATCCTTAGGCCTAGGCTTTAGCCACAAGATCTTCCCTACCACTGTCTAGGATGACTCCAGGAGGAGACAAAATATTGTTGCCATTCCCTGGAAGGTCTGCCACTACAATCCTCCATCTCCTTTAAGTTAATTATTCAAAACTTGTCCCACAACATCATTAATCAGGTAGTTGACTAATGCTGAGCAATGCTCACCAGCTGCTTCAGCAAGAAGGGCAGGATGTCTTCAAGAGCCTGATGGCCAATTGTTGAGTGCAGCTGTTCAAATGTTTTGGCTGCAGCCTCTCGAACTTCTTCCAGAGGGTCACACAGTGCTTTTCTCACTGTAGGAACCAGGGACTCAGAGAAAAGCAGTACCTGACGATGAAGAGGTAAAATTACAGAACAGCTAAAGCACAACGGACATGCATATCTCAGTAAAGCAGCTAAGAATGCAGAATTTGCACAACTGAAACTAAACTGCAGTTTGCTTGAAATAATATTGGAAGAAAAGCAGGATAAATCAGCACAAATAGTTGCGGTGCTCTGACTGATACAAATTGACACAATTTGCCTGAGCAGCAAACTCAGTGTTAGTTACAAGCCCTGACTTCAGTCCACAGAACGTATTTTTCTGTCTCAAGTGCAATACCTGCACCATAACATCAATACCTGGGAAAATGGGAATTTCACCTGGCACATGTAACTCACCGCATCTCTGCTGGTTGATTTCATGATCTCACTCAAACCGATGCAGACTCCTTGCCTCTCATCACTCTTGTCTGACCTCAGTCCATCTTCCAGGATAGGAATGATTTCAGGAAGGATCTTCTCTCCTAACTTTCGGACCAGGTCTCCTAATGTCCGTGCTGCAACCTGTCCCCAAAAATGTATTAATAAACTATTTTCCTTTTTTATAAAACTTTAGAAGGTGAACTGTGAGCAAATGTTCACTTTTGACCATAAGCTACTGTTCATAGTGCAGACAGAGCAGTAGGAATGTAAACAGTATTACAAATAGCCATCGAAAAATAGTTTTACTGTCATCACAATCGCAGTTGCTTTCAGCAAACAGAGAATTCAGACGTGCTCATGCTCAGAACAGTTAAACTGATGACAGCTTTGGAGCAACTTATAGAGAAGAATTATCCTGTGTTCCTCAGGAGTTATTTTCTACAGTCAACCGCAGGATCAGGAAGGCACAATTTAATTCCTCACCGTTCGCTTATCTGCACAAGTACTGGCCAGGAATTTCAGCAGAAGCCCAAAGAGCGTTGGCAGGATTTCCCGCAGCGTGCGAGGAGTGTTTGAGACAACGATTTTCCAGACGTGCAAGGAGGCCTGGCGCACCACCAGCTGCGTGTCCGAGCGGCCCATGTACAGCCCTGCCAGCACCCTGTTCCTCCTCTCCACTCCCAGAGCATTAATGATAGCCTGGAAAGAAATAGCGCAAAATTGTATTATCTGCCCCTGAAATCTAGAAAAAGAATAGAATACATGATTATTCCATATGTCTTTCCAGCAGGCTGTCCGTGCTGATTTAAAATAGGATAATTTTAAACAAACAAACAAAAAAAGGCACAACCAGCAAGAACAGCTTTACCTTGTTTGACTGGGCTGTTCCAAAGTTGTCATCCTCTGAGGCAGTTTCTGTGGTCATTTTTCCAGTGACTCCTGAGATATGGAATAGAAGATCTCCAAGGAGCTGAACTGAGCTAAACCTGGCAAGAGGAGCAAGTCAAGTGTTACAAACAGGGCACTCAGGCCCTGTTCAATTCTGACAGGACATCAGCTACAGACCGGAGCCCAACGTGAGGCACAGCTAGGTCTGCACTGAAATGCTGCACGGGCTGATGTGCAACATCATCTGCCTACATGGCTGAAAGGAGCGTGCTAAACAGAAAGGGAAGGAGTGAATACCAAATTGGAAGGGCTGAGAGAATTTTCAAGTCAAAGCACTGAATCCGAGAATAACCTTGACTCTAAAAAGGAACAAGACAGTGCCTGCATCTGTCTAACCCAAACGACATTCACCTGGAGTAAGAATAC
This sequence comes from Mohoua ochrocephala, assembly GCA_013398855.1. Lineage (NCBI taxonomy): Eukaryota > Metazoa > Chordata > Aves > Passeriformes > Acanthizidae > Mohoua > Mohoua ochrocephala. Next base: position 523,699 of record VZTA01025228.1, on the reverse strand, counting down.
TTAGCAGCACTCAGCTGGCACAAATCATTTAGTACAGCTAATTTTTGAGCAACTGCTATCAGCTGTGAGTGCTCCACTGCACATTTTCATACACAGGAGAACAATAACTTGCTCAGCATTTGGAGAAATGAAAAACAATACACAAGGGCTAAGCATTGCCACATCAACTGTCTTGGAAGTGCATTTCAGAGTCACTGCCAGAATTAATAATCCAGCACGAATGCTCTGCATGTAGTAGGAAACCTGATCCAGCCTGGCAGGGCTTTGCAGACTCAAGTGCTATAAGGCATCATACTCAAATCAACAAGCAAAAAGCAACACCTGTTTTTGCTTCACAGGCGGTCTCTGCATTTGAGGAGCAACACGGAGTCTAAATCACATCAGTTTTTCAAGCATGGAAGGGAAACGTTTGTGGCTAAGCTGGTTTTGCCTACCTTATCCTCCACAAGTCATCAAAGAGCCCATCCTCGAGCTGCGGCAGGAGCAGAGCGATGGCTGTCTCGGCGTACATGCTGATGATTCGCTGCCCCGCGCGCAGCGCCGTGTCCCGCACAAACTCATTCTCGTCTGCCAGGGCCTGCACAGAGGCACAAAAAGGGCTCTGAAAACTGGGCCTTTCAGCACAATACACAAAAGCAACAGGGGGAAAACAAACCTATGTTTTCTCTCTCCACCATGAAAAGCAAATGAACTACTACGGAGTTGTGAATGCACAAAGACGACTTCACGAAATTACTAGTGACCACAAATAAAAGACAGCAAGCCAATAACTTAGAATAAATAATTTATAATTTAAATTCCCTTTTTTTTTCTAATAGTCCAGCCATGCCAGACAAGTCTCTGCACATCCCACAATTACCGAAAATGACACTTAAAATACTCTGGAGGCTTCTTTTTATTCTCTAATAAATAAAGTTCTTCCGTTTTGCTACATACCTTAAGGATACAAGGAATGATGGGACCAACATAGGGAGTGAACTTGTCTCCAAAGGTAATTGGCAGGTAGTTGAACATCATGATATAACCATCTCGTACATGTGGAGCAATATCCACTTTACTGGCAGTCGCTACAATCTCTGGCATAAGTTTCTCCAGCTTTTCTACCCCCAAACCAGCCATAACTTCAGCCAGACCTGGGGGAAAAAAGCAGGGCATGGAGCTGATACAGACAAGAAACAAGCAGCTAATCTGATTTAATACGAGAAAACCTGAGCTCAGTGCTCACACACAGCTGTCCCCACCTTGAGCAGCACCAGAGCGATCCACCGAGCTCTGCTCATATGTCAGTGTCTCCATCAGCCACGGCAACAAATCCTCAAAGCAGGACTCTCCCATACCTTTCACCATGGCCCCCAGGGCCTTTGCAGACACTGTGCGCACCTAACAGACAAAAGAAACAGAGATCTGCAAAAGGTGCACCAGCAGTCAAAGGTGCTATGACAGATGTGCCAGACTGATTAGGACAATGTGTAACCTAATGCACTGAAAGACAAACTGTGTTTGCACAAAAGACTTACTTCAGGTACAGGATCCAACAGAGAGGCCTTCAGTCCAGGGGTCACACTGGGTAGGTACGGAGCCAGATCCTAAAACAAAGGGCCCGAAAAGTCAGAACCAGATTCAAAATGAGAGAAAACATAGTCACCTTCATGTAAAGGACATTCACCCCTTATTATCAGCAAACATCCCTAACATCCTGAGAGTTTAATTAGTTGCTTTCACAATGCTGCAGATAAGCATAGTGAATTATTCTGCAAGTCCAAGAAACACCAGTTCTGTGCGGATCACTCAAAACCTTTTTAATGCTCACTCACAACCCAGCAGTTTGTATCTAAGGAAAATCCAATACTTAACATTTACACAAGGTTTAAATGTAGAGATTATCAGCACAAAAATTAAACATAGATCTTTAGCCTACAGTCAGGTCCTACAAATACTTTTCAAACAAACCCTGGATCCATTTGTTGCCAGCTGATCTGCGTTTCACTTGTTTGTTAAGGCATTTTTTATATGGTAAAAATTACAGGACGTTTTTGCAGGGATAAACTGGTAATAACTAGATGACCAAAACACAAAGCTGACAGTCCTAAGGACCTGAGAACTGCCACTATCTTTATAGTCATCTGTTCATTTACATACATTTAATTAAGAAGCTGCATGGATGCTAATATTTTCTACCTTAACAGCAAAATCTCCAAGCCAAATAACTTCTCTCTAGTGCTTGTCACAGTAATCTACTAGAATACAGTTAGAGAGCATTTTTAGCAATGTACCTTCTGGTCGGTCAGGGAGTACATGTTCCCAATGATCTGGGCAGCCATTTTCCTGGTGTCTGTGGAACGATCTTGAAAAGCTCTCTGAACAATTGGCATGATCAGTGCTAAGGATGGAGCATCAATGAAATGGACAAATTTGGTATCCAGTAGAGTCTGCAAACACTTCTGAGTCTTCCTGGAGGGGTCAGTGAGAGCATCCAACAGAACTGGAGCGATTGCTGAATATTTAAAAAGGAGAGAAAAGACTTTATTTGTACATAAAGCAAAAACATGTGTCAGAATGAGCTGGTGTGCTCTCATGAGATGTTTGAGGTCCTTCTAAAGCAACAAGCAGCATAAGGACAGGGGAAACTCTATTAACATCAGCTGAAAAAATGGACAGGAACATTTAAAAAGCCTGGAAGCAGACAGCTGCTGTTAGGCTTTCATGTTATACTTCTGTAGGATTAGTTTAATTTCTATACAAATTTGCATTTAATCCTAAATACTGTGAATATAAACCTTGCTGTTATAAACCACAGTCACATCAGGACATTAGAGATGCACAGACAGGTCTTACCCAGGATCTCTGGATTCCTGATGACAGACCCAATCTGCCTGAGAGCCTGCTGCCCTGCATTCTGGACCTTCACATGGGAATCTGTCAGCACTTCAGTGAGTTTGGGCACGATGTTGGGTAAACAGGAAGAGAGTTGTTTGGGAGCACAGTATGCCATAGCCCCCAGCAGTTCCACTGACCCTGTGAACAAATTACACCAAGAAAAAAAAAAAGACAAAAGAAAAGACAAAACACAGTATTAAGAATTGACATGAGATGATGATCACATTTACTTCAAACTCAAATCTACCAGTCAGAGAACGTAAAGAAGGGCTGAAATGCATTAAGTCACTCTATGGCACCTAAAGACACCAAATAACACTTTTCTTTTGTACGAGGGAAAAGGAACGTGTTAAGAAAATTCCATGTTCTGAAGTGCTCCTACAGAGATGGGATACAAATTGTCCCTTGAATATGCCAGGGGGAGAAAGGTTACTCAAATGTATCAGGGAACTCAACTGTAAAAAGCTGTAAAAGATCCACAGTCCCTTACAAGAAAATAAACCACCATGGCCATCTGTAGGGATGAAGGAATACACAAAGGGGGATGACAGCAAAGGGAACTGTGGGTTACTCTCAGTCACATCAGGCACATATTGGTCCATACCGGCTTTAGTTCTCCATGATTCCTCTTCTAGTGCCGCGAGAAGCGATGGCAAAACCAGCTTCACTCCATGAGTACTCAGATTGCTCATTACAGCTTTGGCACAGTCATCTGCAGCCTCCAAGGAGAAGAGAACACTTACAAACTGTGACACAACACTGTTTTCCTTCCTCTGGGACTCTCTGGGATCAAAGCCTTCGTGTAAATAGTGTCTCAGTACAATGATGCAGCTGGCTAAGCAGCTCCCAATTAATGGCCAATGAAATCAGATGCTTTCAATTACTAAGAAGATCAAATTGTTATTAGTGGTATCTCAAGGGATAGGTCACCTTCTCAATTTGCCTAGTTACCAACAGGATTCACATCCATATCCATTCCATCTGGGTTTTTTAACACTCTGCGACAGCAGAAATTTAAGGCTCCTTACCTCTCGCACATACTGGTTCCCATCTCCAAAACAAAGCAGCAGGTGAGGCAGCACGTGAACCACATAGGGCTCAAAGAGCTTCCCGAGCATGCTGCAGAGCATCTCGAAGGCAAACAGAGCCCCTACAAACCCAAAAAGGACAGTCAGAGGAAAATACAACTTCATTTAAGGACGATGGGAAAAGAAGATACCGTTTGTCAAATATCTGTAGAATTGTTCCAAAAGCACTCAAATCTCACAGCTGAAAGTCTCTTGCTTTCCTGCCCTTGTGGCTTATGCTGTAGTGGGGATTTGTGACCTCAGAAAAGGAGCTCCCCCGCAGCAATACCTGCCTTTGGAAACAGGAGAGAGGGGCACATCCATATGGTCTAGGACTAGAAATCCTTCTTCCACCACAATGTGAATTGAGCGATTTTGGGACACTATACACAACCAATGGCCTCGCAAGAGACACTTCCCATTTCCTTCTTGCCAAACTTTAGTAAAATAAATGTAGCTAAACCAAACACAGGAGTGCAGGAACTTCACCCGACCACAATGGTAGTAGAGAAATGCTAAGCATCTGGAGGGAAAAGCTCCCGTCCCTTACCCTCTCGCCGGCGGAAGTTCTTCTTGTCCTGGATAGCATCGGTCAGCGTGGTCATCATTTCCTGCTGCTTGAGAGAGAGGATGCCCAGGCCTTTCACAAGGCCTGCCAGCCCATAGGCTGCCCCTTTGCGCTCAGCGTACTTATCAGACTCCAACAGCAGCTGCATCAGCTTCTGGATCATTCCACCTGCATCCTCCTTAATTGCAGGCACCAGAGGCGGTAAACAGCTTGCCACTGACTCTTGAACCTGTAAAACAATCCACCAGCCACCAGATCACAAAATAGTCATTACTAACACAAATTCCCCCTAGAATGCACCCCAAATGAAACCTTCCTGTCACCATTTTTCATCTCTCCGCCATCCTTAACAGTATCCTAGTGTTAACCTGCCTCTGTGTGGAACCTGACAACTCCTCCCAAAGGCACCTACCTGCTGAGATGGGGTGGACAAGGCTGCTATCAGTTTGCCAACAATTGGTTTCACTTTAGGGTCACTCTTGTCCAGATGTTTTGCCAGTGACCCCATTAGAATGACCACGCTTTGCCTGACAGCATCATAACCGGCATCATTAGGAGCATTTTTCAGGAATTCTTCAAACACTGGCAAGAGAGAGTTAACATTGTCCTGAAAAACAAAACCACAGAACTTGCCACTAGAGTCCACTCAGAATGAGATTTGCTATGCTCAGTGGACTTGTTTGTTCTTCTCTGAGCCAACAACTGAACAATCACACTGTATTTACAGTTCATTTCATGTGTCACATCACATAAAACCTTGTACCATCCCGACAGGTAACAAATATTTCCTGCTAGAGAGAAATTAGCTCTTCAAAATTAGAATCCCCGAGCCTGCCAGCATGATGTTCTGCCAGAAGCAACGCAAGCTCCCAGACTTGAACATCAGTGCCTGCTCCTCTGCTTGCCCCATTTGCAAAGGGAGAGCAGAAACATCAAACGAACTTCACACTGTTTTTCTAAGAACCAGAAGGAAACAACGGATAATATGAAAATACCCCAATAGTCTTGGGCTAAGCTAAGGAACACAGACACCTGTCCAGAGGTGACTGGCACATATGAGGAAACCAGAAGCTGAGCAGTTCACACCCTGCACACCTTCCCCATCTGACACTGCTGGGGAAGGGCTGGCAGGGAGAAGGATGGTCCTCAGTTCCCTCGATGTTTTCAGTTTAATTAAGCCAACAATCAGCAAGGTTTCATGTTTTGCTTTGCATGAAGCCTGAAAAGGAATTCTCATCTTTGCAGGATTAAAAGATCTGTGGTCTGATTTTACTTTTATTACTCTAGTTTTATACCATTTTCACTCCAGTTGATTCAGGGACATTACTTTTTTATAGCAATGACAGGGATGAACCACACTTAGTCAACACTAGACACTAACGGAACAACTCGGAACACAAAAATTCCTAAATGAAAGTTTTCACCTGTTACAAGCAACAGTAACCTCTAAGAAATTTATAAAAATTAAAAAAAAAAAAAATCTACAACGCAGTATCTACATATGCATTACATCCTTTTTCCACTGCTAGAGAGAGAAACGTTCAGACTTACTTTGCCATGAGTGTTGAGTGTTGAAAGAGCTGCATCCAACATGCACTTCCTGACCTCAGGACTGCGATCATTCAGAGCATCCGGCACAAAAAACTGGAAGAGGGGCTTCACCTGAGAACTGTCCAGATGCTCTGAGAGCTTGTTAAGGGCCAGTGCTATGCCACACCTGTGAAGAAGGTGAGCCTGTGAGCTTACTGACTTCTCACAGAATTGAGAGTTCACAATCACATTTGCTATCAGCAGCAATTACAGAAACTGAGAGCGAGAGCCATTATGGAAACAAAATGCCTCAGTGTCCAACCTCTGTGCATTTCATTACATAACCCCATGCTGCAGTCTCCCACAAGGACAACAATCCCTCAGCCATGTAATAGCTTTTATCTCAATTAAGCACTAGGGATACTTGAGCCAACTTAGACATCAGGATCACTTCGACTACTGCTGAAATGCAGCAGCTTTACGACAAGGTACATTGGCATTAAAGGATAGATTATCTCAAGACAAGTAGCAAACAAGATGATCTCCAGTTAAACCTGTACAGAACATACAAGTAAACAAAAAGTAATTATCCAAACTGGAATTTGGCCAGTTCATTAAGGCTTGCACTGCTGCTCTTGAAACAATCGATGGCCCATATAGAGGTGGGAACACAGTATGCTAAGACAAAAATCAGACAGTCTGAGAGGGGAAGACTCTGTTTTTATCAGGACATAGAGATGACAGCATCCAATATTTTGATGGAGTTCTGCCTGCCCCCAGTTTGCTTGAGGGGCACAAATATTATCTAACGGAAGGACACATACAATTGCATATAATTCCTTCTTCTAAGTAAAAATCAAAACCATTTCATTTGGGTGCACAGGAAGTGATGAGATCAATCTGAATATGACTGTACCTTGCTTCCCACTGGTCAGGCGGTGATTCAGATATCACTCGTCCCAAAGCATCCAAAACTGGAGGTGGCCTCTGGAAGGAGAAAAGATTTCATTAAAATGCCTTTTCAAGGATAGGCACACAGAGAATCTGTCAACCATACCTGCAATGCCATTTGATAATACTGCACAGAGTTGTGATACTACTAGCAGAAGGGCAAGGTAGAAAAACAAGCAGAAAGCAAGTTTGGGGACAAAAGTACTTAAACTGACACTGCCCTACCACAGCCTTTCTGTATCATCTAAGGCACCCCCCTCCCACCTGTACAATGGTGCCATTAGTGGCTGATAACATGAAGCTCAAGACACTGAAGCCTGTGCTAAGCTCAAACATGGCAACAATGGATTCAATGCACATCTTCGGGACAGACAAAAGGAAAAGTGACTAATAGAAAATAAAGCAGCAGCTCGGGCCTGTCAGCCCCACAGGGCAAGAGTACTCACATAGAGCTTCTCCTGGTAAATCTCTGTGAGCTTGCTCATGACCTCTGCTGCTTGCTTTCGGTACTGAGCTACAGCTCTGGAAAGAGCTTCAGCCCCTGCTTGTCGCACTGCCTCTTCATGGTAGATGACATCTTTGATCAGCAGGGAACAGAGGTCAGGCTGCAGCTCCAGACCCATGGACTCCCACAGCCTGCAGCACACACACAGAGGCGATAGGTCACCCTTCAGCGAAGAAGCCACTGCTACATGTACTACTGGAGTGACCTACAGCTGCCCTCCAGCTGTGGGGGCAAAGCCCCTGAGTGCAGCTCCATGGCGTGGGCAGAGAAGAGGTCCCCCTAAAACCCAATCAACAAAGTAGAACCCTTACCTCTCTGCCAGCTTCTGAATCTCATCTTCAACGTCAAACTTTACTACCCAGAGGCGACGCAACAGGTTCAGTCCATTCTTCTCATCACTGTCTGGGGTTGGTAGAACCATTTGCAGCTCCATCAGTCCCTGAATTAGTTAACAGGAAAATCAGCGCAAGGATCTGATTTTTAGAAACAGACGCGTTAAAACACTTAAAACTTTTGGCAAGTCAAGCTCTCAGTGGTTGGAAGTCTCAAATTTCCTGTCTGCTTGTGCCTTATACTGCCTGTGGTGGTCAAGGACTTCCTATTGCTAGTAGGTGAGATGGTGAAACTCAAGAATAGTGCTCCACAGGCAGGTTGCAGAGAGGCTCTGGTGACTACAGTCTGTTCTAAGTACAGAGAAGACAGCTCAGGTGAGCTGAACTGGAACTTGTTTCATGGCAAAGAACACCAAGCGCCCTGGAGGTTTTTCTTTCTATGTTCTCAGAAGTGACTAAGCCTGAAGCTTTCCAATAACAAGGCCTAGTACAGACTGCACATTTTTTGACAGCTTCTCTCTTTAAGACTAAGCTCTATCCAATTGTAAACAGAAGGTGTTAAGTAGTCCTAATTATACCTCTTTTAAGGAAACGAAGGTGTGGATAAACCCAGAGCACTCCTTTTTGCAGATAAATCCGGCACAAAGAGCATGACTTGGGGCATTATTGTTCAGACTGCCTCTGACACGCTGCCCAAAGCCTGGCATCACAGCTGAAGCCCCTCTGCATCAGTGTTAGAGAAGATTCGCCTCCCAAAAACTTAAGGAATTCGGTGTGACCCCGAATGATTCCCACCTACCCTGAGAACTGCATCTCGAACATTCATGCAAGGAGACTGCAAGGCCTGCAGGAGCACATCGATCTCCTCCTGCTCGGCATAGGCGCAGCCGTCCTCACCGCTGCTGCTCGCGCACAGTGCGGTCAGCGCCTCCGAGGCCAACACCTACAACACCACGAGCAAGTGTCAGAGATTCCACTACACCTTCAACTGCTGTCGAAGCAAGTGCTGAGTGCTATCACAGCAGAAGAAATTCCCAAAGTACAGTGACAAAACCGAGAAGTGACAAGTTCAGTCCAACTCTTTGCTTTTTATTACTGACCTTTCTGCCTCCTCATCCCTTAGAAAAAACACTCAGAGGAGAGACTACTGAACTTATTTGGCAGAGCAAGGCCTTAGAGAAAGAAAAAATGTCACCTCTGTAAGACTGCAGAATATATTTGGTGCAATAAAACCCACAGAAAAAAAGATGCAGACATTTTATTCCAAGAATACCATGAACACAAAAGAAGATTGGGAATGTATCAACCACTAGCATCAGAGACTTAAACCAGTTGGTACATTTCCCTCATTTAGATGGTGATGAAACTTAGGGAGAATCCTGACTGTGGTTATGAAGCTGAGCACTCACCTGTAACCGTGGAGAACCCGTTCCTATCACCTGGGTCAGCAGAACCAGCATGTCCCTGCGGGGCAGCAACTCTGGGCCATTCTGAAAGGTTGAGGGGAGAAAAGGTGGGAGGAAAAGGAAAAGTCTTTTATCTTGTGATTCCAAAGTGCCTTGCCTGTGTATGACACTCCTTATAAAATCCCAGTCAAAACCCAGGGCTGGACAGGTACCAAAACCCATGACAGAAAACAATCCTATACTGTTAACTCTAACTTGGAGAATCCCTCTGCTTTGTCCAGTTTACACATCAGCTGTTTTATCCCATGGCTCATCTGAAGGAAGTCATCTGACCCCACAGCTCTCACCTCATCCACCAACAAAGACTGGCCATTTCCTGATGATCTCAGCTGAGCATGGACCGTAAGGATCTGCAGAATCTTGACCAGGAACTCCTCTTTGTCTTCACTGTTATGGGGTGTCTCAATCATAACTGTCTTCAGGAGAGGAAAGACTAAGGAAAATGCTGGAGCTGATAATGGGGCAGCACCTGTGAAAAGGAAAAACCATCCTGTGAACACAGCTGATCCTCCCATGACTTGGTTTATAACACTGACTGGTATAAAATGTACACTTGAGTAGCTCATTATAGATATGGCCAATCTTCAGCCTCATGCACAAACATGCTGAGTAAACCTGAGTATTTGCCACTTCGCAGCAGTAACAGCGTAGCTCCAACAGTGACTTTTGGCATTTCAGTGTTAAGGGTAGGACTTTGCCAACCTAAATGATTCTATTTTTCTACCTGGCTTCAATTAAAGTCACATTGGGATTCCAAATTACTACCAATGCCTCAAGAGTACAGAAATACATGCTGTAAATGGAATTGAAACAATTCAATGGATTAGGCAGTCACTTATAAAGCTCATTTGTCCCAAAGCAAGGCCCTGTTTGCCAGCTACATTTCCTTGAAACGCTTCCTACCAACCTAGCTAACCTGTCATTCCAGTCTTCAGCTGGATCCTGGAGAATTAAGTCCCTTTAATTCTGGTGCAAGCTTCAACTCCCCTCCCCTCCTTGAAGAATTAAAGCTTTTGGACTCCCGTTGTGAAAAGATTTTTCTCCTTCCTTTTCACAGGGCCTTGGCTATAGCATATAACAAATGCTCCTTCCAGTCCTTCAGTTTGTCCAGTTAATATTCAAGTATCAGATGTCTAGGGAAAACATTTCCTTTCTATTTCCTATCTCTGCTGACAGAGAATGCCCAAGTTTAAATTTCTAAATGCAGATGAAGAGCACTGCAGACACAATACTGCAGTATTAGTCACCTTATGTAGGGCAAAAATACTGCAAAAGTAGTTCAAGGGAGAAATATTAAATCCCAAACACATTCTGAGCTCCTATTTAACACGAACAGCTTCAGTAAAACCGTCTCTATTTCTGATGTGCGATTTTTCTCTCTGTTTGCCCAGTATCTGTTTGCTTTTACACTTTTTTTTCTTTTTTAATTATTGGCCAGATATTTTTAGCCTTAAATCACTGTTCCTCTATACCCAGCAGGAAGAAGAAAGCTTTACTTGAGAAGATAAATGTTCTATTTACACAGCAGTTGGTATTGACCAATATGAGAAAGATTATAAGATGTCTCTTGGCATTTCAGCAATGAATGATAAATTCTATCATCCACACTACAAGGAGGTATGGTCTCTCTTAGGTCTCATAGTAACCCAAGAAATTCATCTCTACTACATCATATCAACACAACTACATTCCAAAGAACTTTGAAAATGAGAAAAAATCCTTTGGGAATACAATATGACTTGTCCAACAAAGTGCTATGGAAACTACTGTCCTTCTCTTGCAAAAGTGGAAAAAAAAATTAGATATTAATTTAATTAAGCAATATAGGAAATCTTGGAGGACTGAAAATACTTCCACTACTTTCTGGAAATAAGCCTGAAAAAGGATTCAAATGTTAATGAACTTGCACTTACTACGGCAATAAATTGCACAGTGGAGACACCAAATTATCACCGAGATGTTCAGCACTGAAGTGCTGCTCAACATGGCCAATTGCCACTGGTCAGCTGTGACAGTGACACGTGCCACAGTCACAGCACTGCACGTCTGACTGGCAGATGAACAGCAAGAGAACTGAACTATGGGGCTAAGGGACCAAACAGAAACCCACATTTCTCTTAAAAATATGCACCATCTACCACAGCAGCTTTTGATTGGCTTACATGATGAGCAGCTCCAAAGCCTGGGTGAAGTGAACCACCTCTGTCCCTACAGTCCACCCTGAGACAGCCAAAGCCATCCCAGCCCCCAAAGGACACACACCAACCCTCCTCTTCTGTAATCCTCAGTGGAGTGGCACAAGTACTTGTGCACCCCACTGTGAAGAAGATTCTGGAAGTGACCTAAATTAAAACTCACTCCGTGAAATGAGATTTAAAAAAAAAAATCAAGAAAAAAGGTTTACTTTAACTCAAATCATATCCTTGCACTGTAATAATATTGGTGCTTGCCTTCATGTTACAGAGTGGAAAGAACTGCTCTTTCTACAATCATGCCAGAATAAAATATTCATGAACTGCAGCACTACACAGCAAACAAGAAGAGGCCATGGGCACTTCACTTCACTGCTGTGATCACAGATAACAAGCAATTATTTTGTCTTTCCACTTAGTCTCACCGAATCCCTTATGCTAAGTGGTGTTGAAAGGTAGGAGCTGTCCTTGGCAAAGATGAGCCTTAATCTCAGTGCTGTTATTTCTGTATGAACCATTTTAAGAAAAAATACTGTTATTTCATTTCTACACTTAACTATAGTTGTAACATCACTTCTACAACTACCCTTGAAGTTTTTCCATTATCTATGCAGAGTTATCCAATTAAAAAAGAAAAAATGAAGTTTTGCTTGCAAAATATAAAACAAACTCTGAAAACTAAACCAGTTCATAGTTATTGGAGGTGGGGGCAGTGTCAGCAAGATCTACCATATCTACCATACTTCATACCTGGCTCTCCCTTGCTGGTTCGGCTGGGAATGGTGTGGGCATGCAGCAAACTGACCACCCTGTTCAGAGCAACGGGCAGCTCTTCCTGACACCAGGATTCATCTAACTCACACTCTGGTTTCATCAGGCGCAAGGTCACATGGCTCACTAAAGTACCTGGAATGGAAGAATAAAGAATCCATGACAGGGCTAAACCCAAAGATTTCTCGAGAGAAAAATCCCCAGGAACACAGACCCAAGAAGTGTAACAAAGCTCTGGGCAAGAGCCCAGGCTGCAAAGAGGCTCAGAGCAGGAAGTCCAGCCCAGGACTGTCAGGGGACAGATTTCTTCACAACATGTGTGAGTTACACTCACACCCTCCAAACTCTGCACAGGGAAGATGTTCCCACAGTGACCAGCTGCTCCTCAGAGCTGGTCGCTGACCAGACAAGTCCCTGCCTTTGGTCCCAGTCCTATCCAGCAGTAGGATCTCTGGGAAATCACAGTCATCTCCCTAAGCACTGTCCAGGTGGTTTTTTCCTCTTGGCTTTCTGTGGTACATGGTCATTATCCACAGTTTGTAAGAGCGAGAATTTCCACCACCATGCCGTTAACATGGCACACCCTGCCGCTAAACAGCAACTGCAAATACTCACCAAAGGTTTTCAGTCGAGCAGGCATGACACAGGAAGCCAAGGAAAGAAAAGGCTTCTTAATCCTTGGAGCAGCCAAAGGAGATCGGAAAAGCGGCAAGAAGGAACTGATGAGACCAGGGATGTACTGAGTGAGACCGGGAGGCTTTTTCTTTATAACAGCATCCAGGAGTCCTAGAGCTGTTTCCAGCTCATTATCAAGCTGTAAGAGAAACAATTCAAGAGATTACCATAAAAAAAGCTCCACTGGAAAAAAAATCGGGTTGTTAAATCTCATTTCTAATAACAGAAACAAACAGGTGATTGCTACATCATTTTCCCTCTATCAAAGTGATTTGGGTCATGGTGGCTGCAGAGGTGGCCAAAAAATACAACCAAAACTTACCTCCTTCAGCCGTTTCCTTATCTGAGCCTCCCTTTCCAGCTGTGCGTGCATCAGCTCCTTCTGCTTGCTCGTCAGCTGCACCTCATCCTTTATTCCCTTCTTCTTCTTTATCTCCTGCAATAGAGAGCCATGGACATTATTATCTGGGAGCTACAAACACCATCCCTTCAATTAGACAGAGAAGCAAGTTGGAAACGTTGGGGGGTTTTGCAATTTATTTTTAAAACAGTATCAAAATATGCTTCCAAGTACATCCCGCTTGAGTAAAGACACAAAATGGAAATCAGCAGGTTAACAACACTTCAGTGTCCCTTTAGCAGCATAACATAAGTTCCTCTGCATTGGTCACAAATTATTTGGTATCATAAAAAAGTGATGTCCAGTTCATTTACAGTGGCTGATATGTCACCCTCCCCAGAGCAAAGAGAAGTCAACCTTTATTTAAAAAATGGGATACATACAGATAGCAGTGTTCCAAGTAGTTCAGAGACTCTCTCCCACCAGCACACATACATATGCCAGAAGCCACAGAACAACACACAACTTGCAGTGAAGATTCTGACCAGCCTGGCATTCCTTTTTCCATCAACTCACCTCCTTCAGCTCCAGCTCAATGATTTGTTCCTTGAAGGAATAAGCTTTGTTCTCCCTCTTCATGTTAGCCTTTTTCATACTATCCTGCTGAGCACTGAGAAGGAAAAGTAGAGAAAGAATCAGCACTGCTCTGGACTAAGGACCAGGCATAAAAATCCAGGAACTTCTGTGCAGAAAGAGCATCTGACACACCCAGTCACCCACTGGCAAGAATACCAGCAGTGATCAATCCCCAGGTGCACAAAGAAATTATGAAGACTTACCTCTGTATTATAGATTTGTCATACAGTTCTCCCTCGGGTGTCTTCATGATGGCAAATTCCTCTCGGGTAACCTGGCACAGAGCTGGATTCTCCATCGATGCTGAGATAGTGCTGATGAGCTGTGGGAGCACTCTACCAGGTGAAAGCAGAGAGAGAGATCCCACTGCATTCATAGATGACTGTCGGGAAAATGAAGGAAAAAACATAATCAGTATTCCTTAAAATACGTCTCCAAGAAGTACGCCCTGCCGAGGCAGCCCCCGTTACATTCTAATCCCCAATTCATTGTTCAGTGGGTATTTGAATCTTATCTAAAATTCTACTGAGTTGCTGGTACGTCCTTTCCCTCTTAAGTCCCGGCTCCTTTTCACTAGAGACATTCTCGTTTAACCTCCCTCTTCCCCACCTTTTAGACAGCTCTCCTTCCTTATAGACCAGTTAGTACTGAGCTCCTCCAAGATATCTCCCAAAACGAACACAAGGAGAGCAGTTTATCACCTGGTTCTCTGGAGTGTAGATGGTGATCCTGGGTAAGATGTCATTCAGGTGCTTGGTAATGAAGTCTTTAGGATCTATCTTCATCTTGATGAGGAGGGCTGGCCAAAGTCCTGGCTGCACTGCCACTAGCAAGAATAAATGAGCATAATAAACATGAAGCAGGTTGCTGGCACAATAAAACAAAAAGGTACAATAAAAACTCATACGTTGGCCATGAGAGTCTTATCCCTGCACTTACCTACAGATGGATGATGGCTCACCAGCAGCATCTCCAGGGCCAGCTTCTCTGGCTCAAAGGAGTCCACATCAAGCCCTGCCACACTGGAGATGACACAGAGGGCCTCATGCAGCACGCGAGGGGGAATGTACGTCCTTCCCAGCTCCGACAGCTCTCCCGCCTCTGTCACCAGGACCTCGTGAGGCAGAACCTGAATGGACAACACCAAACCTTCCTGAGACCTGAGCACACTTCCCCATAGTAAAACCAGACCGAATGCCAACAGTCATCTCCCTGTCAGCACCAAAAACCTGAAGTTGTCAAAGGAAACAAGGGGATACAGGATAACAGCAAAACCAAAGCACAGGGATGACAGTGACAAAAAGATTAAGAATGGAGGACTATACTGGATTTGGCAAGCTGGGATAAAATAAAACTAAAATTATCACTTCTGGCAAAGACTTTGAAAAAGGTCGAGCCAGCTGGCTGGGAAGTATGCCCAACTTCTGCACTCTATAAGCCAGGGCCAAAGAACCAAGATGCAAAGAAAGGAATGAAGCACTTGGTCTTTCAGCAGAGACTAAATTTGCATTAAAATAATAAAAATACATGGAAAACTGCAGCTTCCCCCCCAAAACATTTTGAATATGTCTTTTCTACGTATATACAGGGAAGACTAGGCATACCCCAGACACTGATACTGTAATATGCAGTAATCCAGTATAAAGTGGCATTCCAGGAGATCATCTGGAGCTGAATCCTGTTCACATCAGGCTAACAATGTAATCCTGTACATCAGGATGTAATCCTGTACACCAATGCTAACAGCAAACCCAGGGCAGGGAGGTGACTGCCAGCATTCAAACATCTGTCTGAGCAGAGACTCGCTGGCTACTCACCTTATGAGAGCTGAGAACCACTTTGAGCTCCTCCAAGAGCCCATAGGCCAGCTTGTACCCTCCCAGAGAGGACAAGAGCTTCTTAACTGTTTGATGGGCCTGTCTGCGGACGTGCCAGGTCCGGCTCAGCAGCACAGCCACCAGGGCACGGTGGTACTGCCTGCAAACAGAGACACGCGGGGTTAGCCAAGGAGGCAGCTCTGCAAGCAAGTGGACACGAAGGCACCGAGAGTTCGACGTTCTGTGCAAAGCCCCAAGCCCACCCGCCCAGTGCCCACAGCAGCACTCTTGAGGTCAGACACGGATCAGGGACAGCAAGTGCACTCTACGTACTGAACTTTGCTTTCAGGCAGCCGCTGTGCATGATCCAAGAGCAGGCGCTCTGTCAGCTGCAGCACTGTACACATGGCTGGGGGAAAAGACAAATATTTAAAACAGCATGAGACGTCATAAGGAAACAGATTTTTTTACCTGAAAACAAATGAACAGCAAGCAGGACACATTAAAATAGCTCCCCGAGCTGAGCCTCTACATAATCTTCTCATTGAAGCTAGAGACAAATCCAACTCGGATGTGCCAAGACTGGGAACTGAACCATGATTTCATTGAAATGTTGTTAGCTGGATCCCAGAACAATTTTCCTGACCATTGTGTGTGACCTGTTTTGGCCTAAGTTGACAGAGCAAAGCAAATTATAAACACCACGCTCACTGCTTCAGTTCTGTTAATTCCTGAGCCCTGCCAAAACGGCTTCAGTGGCAATGAAATGGGTACTGAGTGTCAGCTGTCACAAGGCCCTTCCACTTCTTTATCATTTAGAATGATAAATGAGTGATAACTCAGGTTCATCAAGAAATAAATTAATTCATTTTCAAGCTTAGACTACAACTAGTCCAGATGTACTCCTGAAGAGTACACAGCTCATTTTAATCTGAAGCTGTATCCTCCAAGGATCACAGAACAAGGCTAACAACATCAGTTCTTGTCAAGTACTAAGAAACAGAGTTAAACAGCAACTGGATATACAGTAACTGCCAATTTACCTTCCTCTGATGCAGACTGCAAAAACTTCTCAGATGTAAAAATTTGTTTTTTCTCATCCAAAATCAGCTGCCAGAAACCACTCAGCTTAGACCCTGACAGGAAAAGAACAGATGTCCATCAAGGATGTTTCAAAATAAGTCAGAACTCATCAGTGCACATAAATACAGTAGAATTCTCTCTCCTGAAATCCCTCAAATTACTTCTAGCCTTACTTGTCTTCAATTCTAAAGCCCCTCATTTCTCTCATTCAGAACTATGAACACGTCCGAGAAACACCAGCTGACAAAAACACCTTTCTCTGACTTACACGTGTGAAATGTAAAGTCTGATTCGCCTTAACCTTTCATAGGGCAAACCTTCCTAGAAGTGAAGAAAAGGAGGGAAGTGGTGTGTTGCTTTTGACAGAACACACCTGGATTTTATATCCTGGCAGATGTATGAACCCAGAGAGCTCTTGTAATATCCTCTAATGGGAGACAGAATTCCAGTCCCTATGCTTTCCAAAGGTTTGTAAAAACACTACCCAAATAACAATCGAGTAATACTTCCAATGCATCAGTCAAATCCTACCCTGTAAGGTCTGGGTGAACAGCTCCGGTCAGAATAAAGAGGAATATTGCCCTATGGGAACGGAAGCTGGAATTTGCAAAGCCATGGAAGAGTAAGAATTCTTCATTGACATAAATGAGAGAGATGGGAATTAATCTTTCCCTGGTTTATAGAAGACCAAAGATTCTCTATGTAGAAACTTTACACAGATTAAGAAATAGTATTTCCTGCACACTGTCAAGAAGCGTTAACCCTCAGAAGCTGTTTATACTGGATTCTGCCAGCTGTTTTGTGACCTTACCAGTTTGTCCCTCAATTACAGACATCCTGCAGATCAACAAAGCTGCAGCAACTCCTTCAGTTACCATGGGAACCTGAGTACTTTGAGATGCTGCTTTTTCTACTGTCTGGATCAGCGTTGGTAGCAAGTCCATTCCCTGCAACAATGTGTCACCTGAGGGGACAAAAGAGACACGTTGCAAAACAACACAGTCCTCACTTTACAACCCAGGTATAAATGTTTTTTCTGCTGCCATGAGACAAGGAAAGGAATCAGACACACACTGGGAAGACTCTGACTCTCCCAGAGTATTTGCCAATCGCTATCATTAAACCGCAACTACGAAAAGCTCAATGGCAACCACTTCAGTCCTTTCCTCACACACAGAACGGTCCCATCTCCACATGCTGAGTTTCTGTTCATGGGATGCAAAAGAAAATGCTAATTCAGTTACATTAAAGGAATTACTTCAAATCACAGGAAGTCTGACTTCAAAGATTAATGTTTCCCTAAGAGAGGGAAAGCAAATTCCTGGCAATCCATGACCATCTGTTTCACTTCAAACATTCAGAAGTTAAGGAATCCCAGAGGTCTACAAATGTGGATGAAATGCTGCAGTCAAAGGGGGCAGGACCAACAGATGCAAACCTCTAGAGGATCACCAAAAGAGAATAATTTCTCGAGTTCTTCATTTCAAACACAGTTATTTTTTTATTTTTTTAAGTTTCCAAGAGTCAAAGCCAGAGACCAAGATCCCACTGTGCTGGGTGCTATATAAAACAAAAGTATGGCCTCTGAGCTAGAATTTAGGTGTACCTTACAATTTAGGTGTAAGACAGAAATAAAGCAATCAAATATTACTTTGAGAGATATGAAAGACAGCATGATGGGCAGTGATGTTAGTTATACAAGGAAACAAACCATCTTTATAAACTTGAAGGCAGAAGAGAGTTTAAGGAGAAATCTGAAGGAGGTCAGTAAACAGACATAGCCTTACAAAATCTTTCTTAATCCACACAGCTCTCTATATCAGGAAGTACAAAGCTTGATAACTCTCCTCCTAAGTCCCACAGCCAAGAGTTATTAACAGCTGCCCAGTTTTACCTTTGAAGGAGGCTAGCATGCACTGCAGGTAGGCATGTCTCACCGCTGAAGTCGAGGTTTTAAGGCTGAAGGCTTTCTTTAGCCATTCTACCAGCTTTTTAGGAACTTCTGTGGTGAACCGAACACACCAAAGAGCCAGGACAGAGACTGCATGAACCAATGTGCCTTCATGGACTGGGAAGAAACACGGAGCTCACGTCAGTTCAGCAATTGCAGAAAGCACAGAACATGAAACAGAAAGCAGGTAACAACATCAGGATGCAGGAAAAGAACACGTGTGCTTCTAACAGGCACAGCACTGTCTCCGAGGGGTTGCTCATCAAAACGGGGCAACAGATTTTGTAACACAGCAGGCAAGAATCCAGATTTATCCTGAATAACCATGTGAAAATCCTGCTCAAGATGAAAGCAGCTTAGCAAACCCAGAACAAAGGCAAGAGGTCTCACCTTCTTGTTGCAGGAAAGGGATGAAAAGCTCAGCCACAGCTGCACTCAGAGCTTGGCTGGAGGGTCCAGAAACTACGTGGTGACTAAGGCTGCCAATCCCTGAAAGGACAGAATTCTCTCAGTAGTTCCCAAACTACCAGCACGACATCTAAAACCAATCAGGAATGACCCTTCACGCTTCAATCCTTTTTCTTGTCACTACATCTGGATGTCAAATCCAGTATGTACCACACTGCCAGATCTCCGTCTTCATTTTCACTCTGGGTACAAGTCATCCTCTTTGAATAAAATTTTTGGCCTACCAGCCAAATAATTATTATCATTATTAATAATAATTATATTATTATATAATAATTATTATTATAATAATAATTATTAATTTTTTTTTTTAATAGAAAGTCAGGAACTGGTATGTGGTATCCAGCACTCTCTAATGGCTTCAACTCAGCCAGTTTAGAGTGACAGGCAGGAAATCCTAAAGGCTGAGGTACAGATCTCTTCCATTCAGCCTTCTGCTCAATTTCTTCCACCAGAGAAGCAGCTTTCTTCTAGGATCCTCACCTGAAAGGACACTCATCTTCTGAGCAACAACTGTCAGCTTCCCCTCCGAGCCTGCCAACAAGAAACACAAAGGTGATAGGTGATTATAGACAATGGCTGTAATCAAGAATCTCCTCCAAAACACAGAAGCTTGCCCCGTTATCCCTGATCCAGGCTAAGCCACCCTTTCCATATAGGCAGCTAAAGAGAACAGAAAATACAACACACGAAACTCCTTGAGGCTGTCAAACCTTGATTCATCCCCACTGCTTATCCTACAATTTACTCACCGCCTAAGATGGCAAAAAGGTGCCTGCCCAGCGACTCCACAGCCGAAGGATCGCTGCACTGCCGAGCCAAGTTCTTTAATGCCACAACTGCTTCATCCATCAGCTGCACACTGTTGGATTTCAGATGACCTAGAAAAGAACGCACAAGCGAAGAGTTCCTCACAACAAACCGCATAAAATCAGCAAGTAAGGACTGTCTTTACATGTGGCTTAATGCAGCTTCTGGAACCATCATGTGAACTACTCCAGTTCCAAGTTACAGCATCATCCTCCCTCCCACCTAAAACAACCTTTTCACCAGCAATCAAGCTGTTGTAGGTACAGCCAGAAAGTTGCAGAAAGCTTTACTCTGAATTCATAATTCCCTCCAGAAGTGAGAGTACTTACTGGCCAGTCCTTTCACAATGTCTAGAGCATACTGGCTAAGATCCAGGTTCACAGATACGAGCAAGCAAGAGATTGCTGACAACATAAGAGATAAAAACAATTACTTAACAAAATGTGATATGGCCTTAGCATTTTAATACGCCCTTCCCCACAGTTCACATCAAGAGCAGACAGGGTAGTAAGGAGTAGGAATTAAAAAAAACCTACTGAAATTGATGCCCAATGAACAGAATAATTCAGGATTATTCCTAGCACTCAGCTGCGAAATCCTGTCCCCGGTGCAAAGAGCAGCTATCACATACCCTGACACTTGGGATCACATCACAAATGTTGCCTCTCCACATCGAACCTTTGGATGCCAGACAATCCTGCCTGCGCTTGTGGGACCAAAAGCATAGTCCAGAGTGGCACTGCCCCAAGAGCTCCAGACCGCTAAGGATTTAGGCTCTTTGACAGAGCAATGCAGAGAGATGACAGACTCACTTTCAATGACGTTCTCAGGACTCCGCAGCAGGGATTTCTGCAGAGTTGGCAAAACAGAGTCCTTGAATTCAG
Source organism: Mohoua ochrocephala (assembly GCA_013398855.1). Classification (NCBI taxonomy): domain Eukaryota; kingdom Metazoa; phylum Chordata; class Aves; order Passeriformes; family Acanthizidae; genus Mohoua; species Mohoua ochrocephala. The sequence goes on along the minus strand of VZTA01025228.1, from coordinate 502,776 downwards.
CGTGGGACATGTAGCGAAGCAGCGGAGAACAGCTGTCCTGCAAAGGGGACAGGGCACTCAGCACAGGGTAATGCTGCCTGAGGGACAACATCACAAGCAGCTCTAACACTCTGTCTCACCAGCACGTGCTTCTGAGGCTTTGTCTTGCTCATAAGGATGGTCTTCAAGTAGAAATCCAGGAGAGCACTCTGAACAAGAAGAAACACCAGATTACAGCCACATCTCAACCTGTACACAGCTCCCGGCACACTGTCAGGTGCCTGGCTGGACACCCCACCTCCTCCTCCTCCTCCTCCTCCTCCGGAAGCTTTCCTTCCACCCTCACATGAGCCAGTCAAGCAGAGAACAGCGCTCCCTGCCCTACCCTGAGCCCAACACTCAAACCACACCAAGAGCTACAAGCTGCCTTTCATTCCTGCAACAGGGACGAGGCAGGAAGCTGTACGTTGGACATCCACAGAAATGCACGGGCAACACCAAACAGCCACGTATCTGGCACCTCCTCTCTAAACACACCCCAGCCGTTTCAGTCAGAAGTGCAGGACTACTGAACTGACAGATAGTGAAACCAGGGGCAGATGCACACTACCACCCTCACTAGGACATCTATTCAGTCCCTTCTTCGTGATAACAAGTGATGCTTCTTATTCCCCAACAAAAAAAGCTGTACAACAGATTTACCTTGTATCGTTTAATAATATCCACCTCCTTCTGGGCTGTGCAAAACTGCACCACAAGTCCCAGCATTGCAGCATAACTCTGGTTTGGTTCGAGCCCAAGAATGACAGATAGGTACTGATCCACCAGATCCTGGTTCTTAAGAGAAAAAGAGCAAGGCACGTTAACACCACAGAACCCAGAACAGCTATGGAATAGAGCACATAATGTTTACATCACCTCTTTCCACAGCCTGTTCAATTTCTTCACGGCCCCATCCACTGCCTGCTTGTGAGACCCTCCCAGGACTTCCAAGAGGAGCAAACACTGAACCTCCACCTGCCAAAGGCAACAGCCAAGAAAACCTTCATGCGCCTGCTTCTCAGAGAGCTCGTATCAAACGAGACATGCCAAATGTCAATGATTAACTGAATCTGCTTAAGTCATTAGGTCATCTAAGCTCTTCCAACAAGCTGCCTTTGCTTTCATCCCGCACCTCTGCGCAGAACCAGGCCTAACAGTTTTGGAAACGCTGAAAACAGATTACATCTCTTCTTAAAACCTGTTCCAACTATATCCCAATGTGCTATGAGTACAGTCGCATGTTTGTGTTGTTAAAAGTGAAAGGAAGGCAACAGTTCCTTGACACTGTATGACAGAGTATCACACACATATTTCAAGGGAGGCACGAGGACTTCATGCCACACTGCAGGTGCACCTCAGAGGCACCAGTAGCCATCTCTGTATGCAGAGCAACTGCACAGGTGCAAGACTGCCCCACTCATGCTTTATATACCTCCTTGCTTTCTCCAGGGGAAGAGGAGACATCACAATACACCAAATCCCCCTCTAAACCTGAATTCTAACTTGGTGTTTTCAGTTACATTCAGAATTATTTGCAACATTTCAGCAACTTAAACACCTTAGAAATATTTAAGTCCGTATCTGCGACGAGATATCTCTGCAAAGCTTGAAGAACCTACCAGTTTCTTCCATGTTTCTCCCTGTCTCTTGTCGGGCGTTGGAAAGACTGTGTGCACAAGCAGGCATGTCCAGGAGAGTGCCAGCAGAGCTGCAGATCCACTGCTCTTACTGTTGTACAAACAGGAGAGGGAGGTAAATCTACACTTTCCAGGACGTAACTTACACCTACTAGAACATTACAGAGCCATTTTGCCCAAGGTAGAACAGCACCTGACTGGCAGGCAATTTTAACACACAAAAATGCAGCTAAAAGCCTTACTTTTTAAAGGAAATGATCAGCCCTCAGAAGTTGTTTGTTTCAGCTCTGGTTTGACACTCAGAGCTTCCAGATGGCACAAGAGGCAGCTGAACACTTGGAAGGTGATGAAATCCCCTTTCCTAATAATTTTGGAGACTGTTTCTTGAAAGAGTTTGTTCCTCAACTCTCCAGACTTGAAGTTTAACAAAGGCTAAACCGTAACTCAGACCCAATCCACCAGCAGCTATACCAGGATATTCCCTCTGCCTTCCCAGATGACGTGGAAGAGGTAAGAGAGGAACATCTGAACAGCATTAACAGCTTCGTCTCTAAAGGCTTTTAACACCTCTGCCAAGCAGCAGCAGAAGCCTCATTCTGAGCAGCAGGAACTACCAGCAACTCGGAACCGCTTCCACCCAAAGCGACTCCTCCGCACCTGGGAACTCCAGCCTTGCCGCCGATCCCTGAAGACTGAAGCGAGTGCAGCAGGTTTTTTGCTGTTGCCTCGGGCTGGGATTCTGCGAGCTGCTGAAGGGCCAACTGCAGGGCTCTGCGGGACGCGGCATCCCTGTGACAAACACGGATCACCAACATTCCAAACCTGCCACGTTGCACCGTTACCACCCCTGCACCACACAAAGGGCTCTGCTTTCTCATTTCAGCAGTCGAACTAATAACTGTTTTATCCTCGCTGTTCTGCAATGTGGAGAAGTTTCTGGCAGAAAGCTCCATTCCCTTCCTCAAGTGACAGCAGTTATGGGGAGGCCCTCTGGCAGATTGCAGAAGAAAACAGGTTCTGAACAGCTCCTCTACAACAGACCACGATTTAATCCTACCTAAAATTGTCTAAAAGGTATCTAAAAGACAGATCAGTCTTGCTTCACAAGGACATGGGTGTTCATTCTTGCAAACTGAACCACAGGATTAAAGTTTTAATTTCAAAATTAAAGGTGAAATGCAAGGCAAATGTAAAACTTTTTAATGTCAATCCTCCCCTGAGAATGTAATTACAAGGTGACATCCTTCAGTGTCATATACATCTCTGTGACACTGCATGCTAACATTTCCAGATGCTCCAGGACCAATTAAACTACTAAATACTGACAGATTAAATAATACTGCCTTTCCACATCAATGTACTTACCGGTATCGATGCAGAGTAAGGCAGAAGAGTTTGCAAAGGCCTTTCACTGCACCCTCTGGAAGATCTGGAACAATGTATTTCAAAATACTTCTTTCATAAATCAACAAGCTCTTCATCTTTAACGCAAACACGATTCACTTCATGACTGAAATCAGTAAAACTGTTCGCATCTACGAAACTGCTTGCAAGAATCACAGCAAAAGTTTGCTATTTTCATACATTTTATGCATATTTTTTAAAATAATGGTAAAACTGGAACACATTAAACACGGTTATCTTCAGAAAATGAGAGAAATAAGTTTTAAAAATTTGCTTCAGCTGTTTTATTAAGACCAACTGAAATCTTCCACGCTCCCCCTCTCTATACATGTGTGTACCCAAATATTCCATGAGTACTAAAAGAACAGGCCAAGAGTCATGACAGAAACTCAACTGATACACTAAGGAAGAACTAATATACACAATGCTACAACTACTGACTGGGAAAAGCAGATGTGCCAAAAGCTGGGGCTCTGTGCTACCCACAAACCCCACGCTTGGAATTAACCCTGTGATGGAGCACTGGCTCCAAACGCTGCCAGCCCCCTCCCTCAAACAAAAATACCCCTCACACAGCCTTTTGAAACAAAACATTGTAACATTCTCCTCCACCCTGGTAACCAGAACAGTGCTCCCAAGCTTTTTACCTTTCCCAGAAATGCATTTTCCCAGCTCACTGAGGATCTCTCTCCGCTCCTTCACGCTGGCTGTAGTTACTTTCACTGCAAACCGCTTCAGTGTGTCAGAAATCTAAAACCACAAAGCAGGAAAAAAATTCAGACCGCCTTTGATATCAACCAACAGAACACAAACCCAGGCAAGCAGAACATGTCACTTGCTGCCACGTGACCTCTTAGTGCCCAAATGGGAGCATCCGCTGCCTCATCTGCTGAGGAAGGGTCACTGTGCATCACACACTGTGAAACTCCTTCCCCAGGGCTGAGGGACGACTGCTCTCCTGCTCTCCGTTAATCTGTGCTCTTGTGCTCTGTAAGAGACACTTACCCCTCTAAAAGTAACACAGAGTAAGAGCTAAGACCCATAAAAGCAAAAAATAGTAACTTCTAGAATTCAAAGGAGCTTTTCCCTCTATTTTATCTCCTGAAGTCCAGGCAGTTCCAAAGGGGAACTCGAACTACAGACAACCCAGGAAGACCTGCACTCCCAGGTTTTCTGCATTTACATAAACCAAAGCACAGCTCTCCAGGGAAGGCTTTTGAAATTCAGCTCTTAAACTGAGCAACTTTATACCATCATCTTTCTGAAAGGCAGCAAACTTTAGAAACTCATCTAAAACTATTCCTTCCCTTTTCGGTCTTTTTCAAAGAGCTCCTCAAAGCTGCTTTCAGTGAAGCTTTTTGCTGACACGCTGGAAGGCTAATCCTGCACAGTGGCTTCCTGGGATTTAAAGGCCATACACACCTCCCTGAGCCTGTGACCATTTCACACCTACAGGTCCCCTTAAAAACCGGCTGGAAGCAGGGCTGCACCTCTGAACAGCAAGGCTGGGTTGAGCTGCAAAGGATGACCAACCATGTCACTGACACCAGAACCAACAGAACCAGCTGCTGTTACAGACCTGCTCTTCTCTCAAAGCTTTCAATTACATGAGTTCATCATATGCAAACTCAAACCAAGCTGCACTTAGTCATGCTGCTTAATCGCAAGAAGGAAGATGTGCAGACACGAAATACGTGTTAAAATTATCCTAAGTCCAGAAATGAAAAATATAAATTATGTATAACGCTGCAGGACCTCACCAGCATCTCAGTGACTTACACAAACTGCAAAACCTCGACTACCCACCCAGTCTCCCCGGAAGATCCACTGGGACAGGCTTCACCAATTTGCTTTTTATTTCTATTTTTTAGAATGTTTATGTACACATTACAAGGCCAGCACACCAGCAATGCTGCTGCAAACAAATACAGAGGACAAAGGCAGTATCTGTACAAGCAAGGACCTGATACCGAGCAGACTGGGATTCGTTCTGGGAACATCCCAAGCCCCGCAGGATGAAGCCGGCGGTCCCAGGCAGCCCGGGCACAGGGAGCAGTCACACCGCGGCCGGGCGGGGCGAAGCGGGGGCAGCCGCTCACGGCGCCGCAGCCGGCCGGGACGCGGCTTGTGCCGGGCCTCGATCGGGACGGG
>VZTA01025228.1:470640-490305 GCA_013398855.1 Mohoua ochrocephala | reverse complement strand
AAAAAAAAAAAAAAAAAGAGTAAGTGGTATTATCGCCTTACAGTGTAATGGAACTGGAGAGACCCTTGCAGGGTCTTGGCTGCCTGTGCAGATGCTCTAGTCTCAGCAAGTCACACATACCATGTGACTCCGTGAGCAGAGCCAGGGTGGCACTGAGGCACTGAGGTCACAGGGTGCCCTCGCTGTGCTGTCGCTCACCCTGCACACGTGCAGGCAAAAGCCTGAGGAGGAGGTGTCAAAGCAGAGGGGTTGTGGTGTCTGCAAGTGTCACGATTTGCTCAGAGAGCTGACACAGGCTGAAATGTACTGGCAAAGCCTCCTGCTGCCAGGAGGGGGCTGGGATAATCTCCCTGTTGGAGCCCTCGGGCTAAGCTCAGCTGTTAGTCACACACACAGACACACACACCGTGATGAGGGATCTCAGCCTCTCTCTACCGAGACACAGCAAGGGCGTTTCCAGTTTAATGGTCCATCTCATCTCTGGATCTACTGCCTCTCCATAGCAGCACTCCCCACCCCCCACCCCCCTCCTCCCCTGACTGGTAAGGTTCCTAAATCACAGTAATGTTCAGAGAGACAGAACTGCCAAGGGGGTGGCAAAAAGATGCTTTAGCGCCCATCTATGGTGCTTCTAACAGAAGAGCTTGAGGAAGCAGTTCTGGCAGTAGGGCTTGTCGTTCTGCTCTTTGAAGGTTCCTTTGTTGAGCTGCTTGAGGCAGAAGGCACAGACAAAGTGTTCGGGGTGGAATTTCTTGCCCATAGCAGTGATGCAGCGTCCTGTGATGGGCTTCTGGCAGCCGGAGCAGAGCGAGCCGCGGCGCTCGTGGTAGTGCACCTCACAGTAGGGCTGCCCGTCGTGCTCGAAGAAGCTGCCGTTGATGAATGGGGTGAAACATTCCTGCAGCAGGACAAAGCAAAGGGGACAGGTTGTATGAGAAGCTGGGGTGGTGGGGAGGGGCAGCTACACAAGCGTCCTCTGCTCTATGGCACGGCCCAGCCATGCTGTGGGCAGGTGAACTGCTGCCTTTCAGCACTGTCCTGTTATCCAGAGCCAAATTCTGTCCATCGCGAGGAGTTTCCCAAAAAAGTCTGAGAAATGGACAGATGCAGACACAAGCAAGGGAATTAACCAGCTCCTTCGCCCAGCTGGCTTCACTTCTACAAAGAAAATACTATGAACGAGCTACCAGATGTATTCAGCCAGGAAAAAAGAGAGCATTCTTCCCCTGAGATGGGAAACACTGTGGCACCTTTGCCTGTTGTTTTTTTTTCCTCACTCCAGCTTCCCCACAAGGGCAAGAAGAAGCAAGGACCAACACAGACTTTCATGCGGCAGAATCCTGATGAGCATGGGACTGGTTCCAGCTGAGAAAATCAGGCACAATTAATCTTTATGAGTGACCTCTCCAGAATGGCTGGCATTAGGCAGGTACGGTCTGCAAAGGATTGTCCAGCCTGAAGCATTTCCACACATGGGTCATCGCTGGGAGAAACTCTTTGTTCTATAGTGCTACTGACGTTGACTAGATAAGGGGAAGAGGATACACCAGCTATGTGCTAGTAAGTGTCCAGAGCTGCTCCTCCCACTCAGTGTCAGGCAACTGAGGACACTTCACTGCAGAACCTGCAACAGAAGCACCCACCATCCCCACCAGACTGGGGAGACTCCTCTCTTTGTGGGAGTGGGAAACTGAGGCAGCAGAGTAAGGGAGAGAGTTGAGGACGCTGCCAGATCTACCAAATATATCAGCAGCAAGACCCAGAGGAGAAGCCAGTTTCCTGACTCCTGGTTTTGCTGTCCTCTTCCTCAGGGAGGACACTGAGTATCACACACGGCCGGATCCCAGCGTGTGGACAGGAGTCCAACAAACTCCACGGGCAGCTGAACACTTGCAATATCGGGGGAATGCAGTTTGCCTGCAGCGAGTCCAAGACTTTACTAGTGTTGACAGTTACTTCAGTAAACAGTCTTCTCCCTCAGTCAGCAGGACAGCTGAAAAGTTTGCCCTGCTTTAGCAGAAACAGGAAGAGAAGCACATCTTGTGGCCTGGAAGAAATCCGTGCTGGCCCCACTAATTCAGGCCACAGCAGGGGGGAAGGAAAACAGAACTGCTGGATAAAGACTCAATCTCTGCACGAGAAGGCATAGCCCCCTGCCAGCCCCAGTCAGGCACAGCTTCTGCTTCACTCTGCACACCACTGCAGGAGCGCCAGACAGTCCCAACAGGCTGGTGACCGTCTGCTCTGAGCATCACACCAGGAATCAGCAGCTTGTGGTTCTGGCTGCTTGATCTGGTTTCTGTCCTTCTCTCCCACTCTAGGAAACAGTGGCCGATTTGGCTCATCTCTTGGGGACTGTAAGAGTTAATATTTGCAACGCTCTCTGAAAGAGCGCCAAGCATTTAATCTGCAGTATTCCTGTTTATTATGCCTGTTGTATGGAGCCTGCCACTATTTCACCGACTTGCACGTTTGTCTGAACAAGGTCAGTCTCATCAGTTGACATCGTCAGATGGAGCCTGGGAGGAAGAGCCTCAAAATCTGATTGCTGAGGCAAGAGCTCAGAGAGAAGCTTCGCTTATAATTATTTAAAGGTCACAGAAAATACCTCTGTTTATCTGTGAGCTGCTGCAGAAGCCTGTAATTGCAGCTGGGAACAGAAAGAGCAAAGCAACTCAAAAGTTTAATATAAACAGGCAGAGAACAAGAAGGCGTTTGGTTGCTGTCATGTTTTTATGTTGTGGGGCTGGCTGCCCTTCACTACCCCACAGACGCCCTTCCCTGATATGGGACCAGATGCCTCAGGGTGGAAACAAGAGGGGTCGAACAGCAGCAGCAAAGGACCTTGGGTTTCTTACCCGACAGACAAAGCACTCAGGGTGCCACAGGGTGTTCAAGGCAGAGATGTAGTTTTCCAGGATAGCCCGGGCACAGCCTCCACACTTGGGAGCAAACATATCAAAGTAGTCCTTGCGGCAATAGGCTTTGCCATCCTTCTCATGAAATCCTGCCAAAGGAGAGGAGAGGCAAAGGGATCAGCTCCCCATCTTCGCCCGCAGCCACACAAGCTGTGCAGGGTAACCCGTGTGGGTAGGATCATCCTTCCCCCTGCTAACAAACACGGCAGCTATAGCTGGTCCTTGTTCTGCTCCCATCCCAGCACAGGCATGTTCTTCCTCCCCGGGGAGAAGCCACGATTACTGGCAGCATCCTTCCCCCATAAACAGCTCCCTTGGAACTCCAGTAGTTCCCCTGTGATGCCTCAGGCTGTCCCCCAGCAGCAGCTCTGCCTTACGCCCTTGTCTGCAGTTCAGGGGGGAGATTGCTTTCCCCTTGCATAAAAAACCAGCAATACCTTCAGGTCCAAAGAAAGCTCCACACTGGGCACAGAAAAAGTGTTCAGGGTGCCATGTCCTGTCCAAAGCCGTCACCACTTTCTGTTCAGAAGAAAACACAAAGTGCAGGTCATGTAAATGATGGCTTCAGCTTGGAGGTGAGTAAGGGGGGGGCTGGAGGGAGGGGAGAACACATGAATGTTGGTGCTGACAAGAGCAAGCATTAAAATAGACTGTCCTTTAGAGAGCAAAGTCAATTCGCCCCTGCCTCTGGCTCATTCAGACTTTCCCGCTGCACACTTTATTTACCCTAAAAGGATCTTAGGCACTGCTTCCTCCCTTACACAGGGCCCCATCCAGTCCTCAGGACCAGCGCTGGTGCCTGTTACCACAGGCTACCAACAACAAAAGCTGAGGAATCATTACCAGAATGATGGAGCAATGTGGGGTTCTGAAGGAACTTCAGCAAAGGTAAGAGGGACTAACTCCACTCACTAGTGTAAGAATTTGACTGTGCCTAAGTTGTTTCCCTTTCAAAGCAAGGACGAAACAAATACAGAAATTCCTGAACGAAATCTTCCACCCAGAACACATGGGTGAAGTGGAATTTTAACACCTAGGCCTGCAGCAACTTGCCAGCACTGTGACTCCCCCAAGGAACTCACATCAAGGATGGGCCCGTTGCAGTAGTAGCAGCGCGGAGAGAAGAGGTTGTGGTAGTCCTTCTCGCAGTAGGGCTGCCCATCCCGCTCAAAGAAGTTCCGAGACCCAATCTCCTCCTGGCAGTGGGTGCAGACGAAGTGCTCAGGGTGCCAGGTTTTCCCCATGGCTGTAACTACCTGTCGGGAAGACAAATTATGGAGAACAACTCCATCTTTCCCTCCCCTAGACCACATGACAAGATACCAGCTGGAGGTCAGCAAGAATGACAAGTTCTACTACTCAAGTGAGCCCTGGACTGGGGTAGCATGAAAACTGAATTACCTATCATCTCAGGAGAGGGCAGTCCCTCAGGGGCAGGGTAGAGGTCACTGGAGGAGCTTACAGCGTACCTAGCCAGTGGATAAATAGAGTACTTCAGTTTCTCCAGCATCTCCAGTCTCTTCAGCCTCACGAAACAGCCCTCCCCGTTACTCCCAGCTGCAGCCCAAGGTTCTTCAGCAATGAGGCAGCACCTTCAACTCACCTGCCCAGCAATAGGCTTCTTGCAGGCTCCACAGACACCTTTGGCAACTGTAGCTACACCCAGTTTATTCAGGTCAGACTGAAGACTTCCCAGCATGGTATCCAGCTGACTGCCAGGCTTGGAGGCTGTGGATGGAGGGGAGTTGCTCCCGGCTTTTCCCTGTGCCATGAACTGCAGGTAAGAGAAAACAAATACCGTAAGGCGAATGCTGCTGTGCTTATCAGATAACTTCCTGCTGTTGATGCCAGTGGCTCCTCTGCAGAGGCAGACAGGAGTCAGCTACGCTCTCTGAAGAAGCTGGTGAGAGCCAGGATCAAGTACACCCATGTATTCTGCCCATGCAGAGACATGCAGAGAAGCTGGGGTATGTAACAGCAGAGCTGTGAACTGAGGATTTGATTTTTCTTCACGGTACACACAGCAGAAGTCACCAGCACATCCCAGGCACTCAGTACAGTGTTCTCTAAGCCTCTGCCAAAAATCTCCCTTTACCTCATCAGTTCCTGGCCAGCTGACAAAGCAGACGCCATCCAGAGGGCTCCTTCTCCTTGACCTCTCTCCATTCCTATGCTCTTGCTCTCAAGTTGTCTCGCCTCTCTGATAGAGATGCTCTTCTCTCTCTCATCTCACCTCCGCTTTCAGCTAGAAAATCTTCTCCCTTTGCACCGCATTCTGCACCCCTGTTTGCCAAGTCTCTCTCTCACTCTCAGGTGGTTCTCATCCCATGCCTGAGCTAAGCAACTGGAAGCAGGAAGGAAGGAACTCCCTCCCAGTTGCCTGCTGTTTACCTACAGAGAGGGGCAGCGCATCCCCAGCAGACAGGGCTGCCACATGTATTGTCAGCGCTGGAAATGCATCATTGGGGAGAAGGGGATTTGGATACTTGTCTCAGAGGCCGTTTCTGAAACTCACACCACCACAGCACGCACGGCTTGGAAAGGCTTCCCAGAAGAGCGGAGAAATGTTTTACTGAGGTTCGTAACTTATAAACAAAGCGTATGTTCTCGGCCATCACAGCCCCCTCTGCAGACAAACCGCAGCAAGGAAATGAGAGGTTATTTTAGCTGACTTGGCACTGCCATAGCTACTGTCAGGTTTAGGGACACATGAAGAAGTTGGGTTTGGAGCACATTTTCTTTTACTAAGAGAGTAAATTAAAACAGACAAAATCTATGCCTGTGAACAACCCACCGGCCTGCTGCCAGCATAGCCAACGGAGCAGAGACACACAGAAGTGCTCCAAGCCTTGCCAGACCCTGCCCTTCCAGCCACAGGAGGAGCTCTATTCCCTGTCCTGCGGCTGCTTGTCCTTGCAGTCAACCAGTTTACTCGATGGCAAATCCTGGTTTCTGCTCGTTTGTATAAAAATTCTCATGACATACATGAATTTAGCTGCTTTTACACACACATCCCCACACTCCCCAGCCTTGCCTCACGTGCAGCATGACGCTCAACGGAGCCTAACACGCAGCTTTTCTCCTCCTCTCTCCTCCCAGAACTTGCAACCTCTCCTAGTCCAGCAGCACAGAGCAGCCCCAGTGTCCTCAGCCTAAAACAAACCCCTCACCACACAGCAGACATTGATTTGCTACCAAAAACTGTTACAGTGACTGCCTCCAAAGCACACGCAACTGCAAGGAGACTCTCGCAGAGGGAGACAACAGGTCTTTGGAGACAAAGCCTGTCCGGAGCCCCAGGATAAAGCCCAGGCTTCTTGCATGGTGCAGCAGGAGGAAAAGGGCTGCACTGTGTGGAAAGAATCACAGCTTCTCTTGCTCTAGCCAGGGGTTATGGCCACGCAGGGCAGGCATACATGCCACACACAAGTGATAAATACCATCCAGGGAGAAAGGAGATGAGATGAATTCAACATGGAGCAACAGAGCACTTTGCCCTTGTAGTGACCTGTAGGGACCACACGCTCCTGCCAGTCATGGCTGACCCCAGAGCAGGCACAAATACCTGTGCACACCCCAACTGCTAGCTGGCCTGGCCATCCAGCCTTCTTGAGAGCTCACAAATGAGCCCCCGCCTGAAAGAGGTTTGCTTCCACCTCCTGTAGGTAATGCCTGCTGTTTGCAGGGGACACTCAGCACGGTATCCACATAAACTTATCATGCAAAGGCCCTTCAAATTCCCACCCTTCACCCATGAGATTTGCCATCACTCAAGTTCAGAGAGGAGCTCTGTGAGTAGCAAACCATGCAATACAGGAGATTATCCACATTAATGGTGCTGGGAGCTCCAGGAGCAGATCCCAGCACACTCATCAACCAGAAGAGCACACACCATGCTGAGGAAACAGAAAGGGGATCCTGCCTTGTCAGGGGCTGGGGGGCCCGGGGGTACAGGAGCAGCCAACGGACTGGCACTGTGGATGAGGGGAGGAGCAGAGGTCACCTGAAAAGTACAACAGATCAAGATGCAGAGGTGTTTCCTTGCTCACTGCTTGAGAGCTGCCTGTACACTAACACTGGACTGCACATATACGTTAAGACTTCCCACCACCCTGGAGCTACAGCCCTTCCCTGGCAGGAGATGCAGAACCCAGGTCTTGACCATGCCATCTCCTCCCCCAAATCCACTCATACTGCGGACACCTGTCTAAAAGGGCAAACGCAAGGAGGACTGCTGAGCTGCTCCTTCCAGTATGGATGTTCTGCCATCTTTTACTCCCCCCACTTCAGAGAGATTGTGGCAGGGAGAGCTGCAGGCTGTGTTTCAGAGTGACCTTCTTAATCTCAGAGGGCAGTAAGAGTCCCTGCTGCACAAAGTGACTGTCAGGACACATAGGACCCACATATCCCAGCAAGTTATTGCACAGACATGTACTGTGCAGTGCTACAGCTGGGATTAGATATTGTCCATGAGTCCTCTCTCCCATCCAGCAGTTCATACCAGGCTTTACCTGAGAACACTGTATCTAATGAACTGTCAAATTACAAGCAGTAGTTGGATTGGAAAATACTACTAAAAACACAAACCGGAAGAGAGAAGCCTGCCTGCATTTCTGGGAAGAAAGCTTCATCTTCAGTCTGACAGCCAACAGAGACAACTGTCTTGCTGCTAGGAGTCCAGGTCTGGGGAGAACAGGAATGTTTGGGATCTTCATTAGGAGGGGTGCCCACAACAGAAACCTCATGATAATCATTATCAGAAGCTTCCCACTGGAAGAGAGGCTGAGGAGCCAAGGTGAAGGAAGAGGAAGAGACTGGACTAGGAGCTGGGGTAGATGACACATGGGAAGGCTGAGGTGGGAGCGAAAGAAGAACTGCAGGGCCAGAGACAGGAGAAGGAGCAGCGTTAGCAGGGACTGTCTTTGCAGCTTCTTTGGAAGGCTGGAGCTGGGAAGAGGCTGGAACGGAGACTGTCCTCCTGGGGAGGAGTGGGGATTCTGGAGGAAAAACCACCTAGAAAGACACGGAGGAAGAAGAAGAAAGGTGAATAAATCCAGAGAGGAACCAACAAGCACTTCCTTTAACAGAAGGCTGGCTGCTACCAGTATGTTATCTAAGGGGAAAAAGCAGCAAGAAAGAGAAGGGAACTAGAAAAGGTGCTGCTCTGTGTGGCTCAAGGAAGAGCACCATCTTATTCATCCCCAGAAAGCCCTGCACAGGTACAGCACTGGGCAGAACAAAGCATGCCTCTATGTCAGGCTTCCCAGCGTGGTTTTAAAAATAATCCCCACATGGACATTTGAGATGTGATAGCAGCAGACTGCATCAACAAACACCATCAGCAGCTCCCTCAGATCCCATTCCAATTCTTAAACACCCAGAACTAGGACCCTGTGCTGCTTTCCTTCTCAGGCCAGACAAGGATGAATAGAAAGAGTCAGTTCTTCGTGTCGTTTAGGACGCTCAGAAACTCAATCTGCACCTCTGCACAACGCTATCTGGACAGAGGGACACGCTGGAATTTCCCAGCACGAGTGACCCTGCTTTCTACCTTCTCTACTTGCTGTTCACCACTCTGTTCTTCCCCCCGGGGCCTGGCAGTGACAATGACCCCCTCTGTCAACCAAGCATCCTGGCTTTGCCATTCTTCCTGCTCCTGATTATCGATGCCCAGTCTGTCCTGAAGCTCCTCAGTCAAGCGATCTTGGGACTTAGTCTTGTGGAATACCGCGGGACCTAGTTTACGCCTTGGAGAGAGGTCCCGAGACATTGGATGCACATTCGAAGTCTCTTTTGTCCTCTTGATTAAAGATTTAATCTAAATGACAAAGGCAATAGTATCAGCAGAGAAGAGCAATGTCAGAGCAAGCCCCAAGATGCAACAGCACAAACTCAAAGACATTAGTGACAATTGTGAGCAGGAAAAGTGATGGCATTTATTCCACAATGCCAAAATTCCTCTTGGCGCAACCCAGAACAGTGACTCAGTGCAAGGAAAAACCCCGTAAGGATAATCACAGCAGCCAAAAATAACTGTCTAGAAAAGGAAGGGAAAGATTAACCAGCGGGAAGCCAAGATAGGAGGTGCAGCATGAGCACTCCACTGAGCATTACAGAAACCTCAGCATCACAAGGGCACGGAGCTGCCTCTCTGTGTTTGTCCTTGACAGGCACAAGGCTCTTGGTCAGAGATGTGCAGTGCACAAAGTGTACTTCCAGCACGGGAAGGAACACTAACAGCTTCAGTAATGAGACCTAAAAAGGTAAGCAGAGCAGAGGAGCTGCCATCCCAAGCAGTGGCATGAAACAGCCCTTTCAGCTTCTTGGAGGTCTCTGTGGACTGAGCCTTAGCCCAGTTAGGGAACAAAGTCCATTTCACAAGGACGTCCCTACAAACGGCCATGTTCTGTGCTGCTGAACCACATGCAGGAGAGACCACAAGATGACGCCGGGGGTTCTGAAGCCCCGTGACATGCAGCTGTCAGTGACACCGCTCGGAGCTCATGCTGTTAGTGGGGGTGAGCCCGGGCACACTCACTGCACACACACACACTGTTAGTGTGCTGGCAGAACAGTCCTGGCTAGGACTCGCCCTACTCCTACATTCACTCAGTGCCTGCCTGGCCTGACGCAGAAATCCTCTCAACGGGTGGTTTGGAGACACATGGCAGATCCCATTCAGCTTTCCCAAAGTTTTCAGGAGATTCCGGAGTGAGTGCAGAGCTTCTGAACTGCTCATTTTCCTGGTCTCCTCTGGCCTTGTTCATGTTAGCAGTGCCTGCCTTCCTAGGAGTTCTGTCTCTGCCCTGCCTCTTCTTGCCCAGATCAGGACGGTGGTGTACCTTGGTTTCATGTGGCACTTCAGCTTTTAGCTCCTGTCCTTGCTCCACTACCAAGCCCAACCGGTTTTTAGTGTCTGGGAAGACATCCCACCGATCCAGGGCAACAACAGAAGGCTCATTAACAGAATCCAAAACGTTGTCATTCTTTGCATCCACCTCTGGCACATGTGCAGGCAGCTCCAGGGCCCACAGCTCATCTAAAGCTATTTCCACACTTCTGCCCTGGGAGGAAAGAGCTGAGTTGTCCCTGAGTGCTCCCTGCTGATGCAGCTCTTTGGGTACCTGCCCCTTCAAAGCATTAGAAATGGGTACACTTGAGATTTTGGGGTCAGTTCTCCGCTCCTTCTTCTCTGTCTCTTTTGCCAAGTCATACCCTAAGCCCCGCGCCTCCACATTAGCAGATCTACAGAGAAGCTCCACACTGGAAGCTGGCACAGCCTGGAAAGTATTTCTGGAAGAGTCAGGCTTTCTGCTCAGCTGAACTAAGCTTGTGGAGGCCACCTGCTCCCCACGAGTAGCATAACCAGAGGAGTTCCGTGGTGGGGGCACAGGGACAGTTTGTGCTAAATGGGGCACGGGTGGAGGGGCAGCAGGATGCCCTGACAAAGGCAGAACTGCAGTGGTGTCACTGCCTTCCTCAATGTAGGGGTCTGCTGAGGGGTCAGATGTTGGCGCTGTTGAGTCCCCGCTGTGACTTGCAGAAGGGTGTTTGAAATGGGACAGCACTGTTAAACTGTGAGGAGTGTTGCTAGAGTCTGCGTTTGCTGAACTGGGAACCGGTTCTAGGGAAGATTCAGAAATCAGAGACATACTGGAACTAGTCTGCAAAAAAAGAGATAGAAGGAATAAAGAGAGGAAAAGATAGAGATAAGGAGAAGAAAAAAAAAAGCAAAGAATTAAGCATTACGACAATCATGACTTCCAAATCAAAAACCCATGTTGACCCAAAGCCTTACTTCCAAGAGTAAGGAAGAAAAATGAGACACCAAAGAGCAGAACCAGTACGACATTGTACCGATCTCCACGAGCTCTACAGCCACTGAGATCCTTTTCCTGTGCCCTCCTCCTCAGTGACAGCTCAGTGTTCACCTGCAGCTGTGACAGGGGCATGGCATGGCCACTGCCACTGCTGGGAAGCCAGCTCCAAACCCAGGAATGTCTCGACTGCGAATAAAGGTCACAATAACTCACTCACAATCAGACATGTAAATTTTATATTCCAAAGCTGAAAAACATTCAGTCGATGAATAGAACAAAGCATGACATTTTCTTCTTGATACACTAATAAAATGCTCCAGTTGGCTGAGTTCATGGCAGTGAAAACAAAGCTTCAGGGCATTCGCAGCAAGAGCAGATGACATGGGCTTTGTTCTGTTCACATCGCTAATCTCACCTTGGAAGTGACACACACTGAATCTATACGAGTCTGCCAGTCATTCCATGCCCTTGTGAGCATTGCTTAGGTGGCAGATTAGCCTCCTCCCCTTAGGCCAAAGACTCCACATTGACATTGTAATAAAATCAGTATTAATTTTGATCCAAAAAACATTCTAAAAAGAGCAACTAATACAGAGGTTTTGGGTTTCCTTGACTTACAGGATCTTTGGAAAACAAAAGCTCATGGGTCTTTCTTTCCCCACTTCCAGCAGTTTCTGATTAAACTCTAGGAGACAAAGCGGTACTACTCGTTTTTCTTAAAAAGGGAGAATCAGAACAGCGACTCGGACGAGCTCACACAGCAGGTCAACCTAAGACCAAGACTGTGCCTTCTCAGTTGTAAAAATGTATCCACAAAGGATCTCCAAACCCAAGAGCTATCAAGACCTGCTCTGACTCTTAGTCATATTTTCCAAAGAAGCCGAAAGAAGTCAGATGCTTACGGTCTGAGGTGGAGGGGCACACAACTTCCTAAGCCCCAGCTATGCCATCTCAGTCTCTACTTAACTTTCTGAGATACTTATCATGAAAAAAATGATACAACTAACCAGAACATGCACAAAATCTGTCAGTAAACGGAAGAATCATAACCTTCAGCTGACCTGAGCTCCTGCCATGCTGAGAGACCAGGAGCTGGCACTCACGCACACATTTGCAAAGTCACACCAGTAGTGCTACAAGGAGACTGTGCTCAGAAAGGAAAGAGCAATAGGAGACCAAATTTCATTACAGATTGCTCTTCCCCTCGAGTAGCACAGCCAGGCCCACAGCCCTAGCAGGGAGGAAAACGACTAGCAAGTATATTAAAATGAGGGAATTTCCCAATAGTGCCCTCTCCCTAGTGTTTTGCCTAAGCTGGGAACACCTGTAAAAGTAACCTGGTTTGATGCTGTGCTTCACACTTGGTTTCCAGACTTCCTAAAATGAAGTCAGTCATTTTCAAGGCAAGAGTAATATTTTGCTCAAAAGTCAGTATTTTCAACATATTGAAACCATACTCATTCCAAAATAAGAGCAACGGGTGAGCACTCAGCAGTAACAGAACAGTTAACTACAAAGCATCCAGCTATGCAGTGAGCAGGCATCGCATTACACAGAAATGGCAGAGGGTAAAAAAACAAGTGCATTAAGTAATCTCAGTGCCCGCTGACCGATGAGCCAGATAACCAAAATCAAATGGATTCTGTAAGCAAAAAGAAGGGGCAACAAATTAAAGTGAGCAAAAGATGATAAAAGGGTAATGTATCGGCACCTTTTACTCTGGGGTACAAGGCAAATCAAGCACCAGTGCCTCCACTCATCCCATCCCCATCTACTGCAACTTCTACCAACTCCAACTAATTACACATCATAGTTGGGTTTTTTATCCTATTTCCTGCAGTCACACACAGGTCTGACACTTGAACAGCAGCCTTTCATCTTCCACCTTTGCAAGGACTCCCCTTCTCTCCCTTATATTCTGACACTGGTACAGATTAGAATACATTTTTACAGACAAGTTAACACCACCAGCTGGCACAAACAAAAAGGACTGAAAAAGGAAAGTAACTTTAAAACAGTCAATGACATCATTAACAAAAGGAAAATGATCACAGAAGCCACGTTCCTTGTGCTCCAGAAGAATGTTTAGGCACAGATGAGCTCAGTGCCTCACAAAAACACCAATGCTGTGCTTAATAAAGCCCAAATCTTAAAATCTTGCAGCATTTCAATTTGGTCTCTGAGGTCAACTGAAAACTAAGCCAGAAAGGCAGGTGGTGTATTAGTCACAGCAGCTCACCTCTGTCACACAGGTTTTACTGGAGAGTCTAAAGCTTTTTCTCAAGAGTGCAAAGTACTGGGACACCCACGCTTAAAAATGTCCCCTCCTTGTATCTTGCCAGAGAAACCTGTGCTGGGCAAGGTCATTCTCAGTTGCCAAGAGCTCGCCTGAGAGCAAAGGCTGGGCCACACCCCGAGCTTGTTTCCTGATAAAAGCAGCAGGGGCACAAGGCCACAGTGCTCAGCTTCCACAGCACACAGAAGGAGCAGGGCAGGGAATGCCAGCAGCACAAGTGGGAACTCTCTCCAGCTTCACAACACTGCAGTGTTTCAAACCAGGCTGAACAGAGCTTGTGGCTATCCTGCACTCCACCCTAGGACCTCAGAAGGAGAAAAAAGGCAACACTATGGTGTCAATATTTGCCATTGACTAAACACACACTACAGTAAGTCTAGAGAAAACACTGAGTAACTCCCAGATTCTCATCAAATTAAGTGCACGTGCCAGGAATGGCAGACTGAATTCCATTCCAGCAAGCACAAGGCAAGCGAAACTTCTCAGAATGTGTGTGCTCAGTGCTGAGTTCTGAGCTCACACACTTGTCACAACTCTGGGTATTGTACTGACCTCCATGGGACCCACCAGGCACAGAAAGAACAGCAAACAGCAAAGCTGTCACTGAATGTTCTGTACCTCTCCTCACAAAGCATTGCTCAGCTCTGGCTGTCCCACCTAATGCCATGTAGGAGGGGATGGAGTTCAGCATAGACAAGAAACCTCAAGCATCCAGCAGAATCTTCCATATGAGGATAAAACAGAGAGTCAGGAACTGACTTAGGATTAGAAAGCAGATACATATGTAAGAAAGGCAAACAAAGAGATTATCTAGTATATCTGCTTCCTCCAACTCTCTCAGAACAAATCCACGTCAATAGTTCGGTAAGACTATAAGCAAAGCAGCTGAAAGTAGAAAGTGAGAAAATATTTTTCATTTTGCTATGACTGTGGGTAAATGAAGTCTCATGAAAACAACTTCCACACTTCATCATCTAGTGCAGGAATGGTAACATACCCACATGAATAAAGTTATTCAAGTACATATGCCAAGACTGAATAGTATTTGCTATCCTTTGCCCCCACAAGAAGCTCAAACTTTAATCCCATTTTGAGGTGAATAAGAGATTTTGTTTTAAGATAAAACCGCTGAAATCTCCTCCTGTCTGATGTAAAGGCTTCAGTGCTCACACCACATGCCTGGAATATCCATCCTACTCAGGGAAAGCACATCAGGGTAAAAACACACTCCAGAGAGGAGAGTCAACCTACAGAGCAGAAGGGCCTGGTCTCTGTCAGAAAGCAGAGCGGTGTCCCATGCCCCTCTCCTTCTCATTAAGTTGCAGCACAGCAAAATAATTCACTCTGTACTGAGCAGTAACAAAGCTCATTATCTTTGGCAAACAGACAAACTGCAGAACTGAAGGAAAAACAGATCCCAGAAGTGCCTTCCCCTGCCAGTGACAAGAATTTATAGCAGTCAAGGACACCTACCAGCACCACTCAGAAAGCACAAATACACCATGAGCAGTTTATCAGAGCAAATGTGAGAGGTAAAGGAGGCATTCTGGAGACCAACCAAGTTCAGCAAATGTGGCTAACAGGCAAGAGAGACTGGGGTGGGTAGGGACAAGACGAAGCATTAAGCTGTCATGACAGGGTACCTTAAAGTCAGAGAGAGATGCCATCAGCTCATCCAGTTCTCGTGTAGCTGAAGAAGCAGAAATCCGGGTCTGCTGCTGACTGGCGGTGACACGCTGGGGGCTGCTCACCTCACCCTGGCTCACAGTGATCGCAGGCCTGGCCGGGGGAAAAAATAAAATAAAATTTTTTAAAAGAGTGTGTTTAAGCCTGGGAGGGCATTCCTAGACTGGAAGTCCCACTGTTCCAAGCAAGCAGAGCATGAGGAGTTTCATCAGCACAGCCCAACCTGGCCCAGCTTCCCCAACACATGCAGACCCTGCCTCAAGTGTGCACACACACATCCCATCCGCTAAGAAACAGATGATGCCCAAACATTCATTTTGTCAGACGGAGGGGGTATTTGTGGTCAGCTGTAAATCTGAGCTTGAACAGTCCACCTCTTATGCATGACTTAGGCATTTTTTCATCCAGAAGTAGATTAAAAAGCACCAGCATCTTCATGCACCCGCCTGACTTCTGACCCTTCAGAGAAAGCCCATGTTCCATCCGTCGCTCTCCTGCAGTAGCTGCCCCTACACTACAGTCACCATTCCCACAGGAGCCCATCCCACCCCACCCAAGTCCACCAAAACATTACTCACACTGGACTTGGCACGGAGCTCTCCAGCTCATCCAGCAGGCTCTCCACACTAGGACGCACATCTTCGATCCCACGGGCACCGTTTCGCTTTGGCTTTTCTTTTGTCGGGGGTGCAGCCTTCCCTCCCCCAGAGCTGCTGTTCTCTGGGACAACATAGTGAGGGCCAGCCACACTGGGCAGTGATGGGCTTCTGCCAGCCTCATCTGAAGAAATGGGAGCAGAAGAGAGCCATTCAGAGCCCCATTCCACACACACGTGCGCGCGCGCGCACGCACGCACGCATCACAGGCAAGAACAAAAAATTGTCCAGAAACCTTGTGGAACATCTGTCTGTGAGGATATTAAAAACTTAACAGTGCAAGGGCCTGAGCAACCTATCCTAACTTCAAAACTTTAGTCAGAGGCAGTTTTGAAGTTGGCCTTGCTTTGAGCAGCGTGCTGCAGCTCAGACCTCAAGTGATCCCACCCATACTAAATGAATCTTTGATTAAGGGCTGGAGGGGTCTTCCTCACTAAGGATGTTGGAAAGAAAAAGCAAGCTACTGTTCTGAGAACCAAATATCCACTCGTACCAAATGTCTTCCTACTCCTTACCTGCTGTGAAGCCACTGGCAGGAGTATGTTGAACAGCATTCAGTTCCAGAAGGAGTCTGTCCAGTTCTGAGAGGTTGCTGCCCAGAGAGGAACTAGTCATTGTGGGAGATGGTTCTGCAGACTTCTGCTTGTTTGGGAAACTGAAGATAAAAGGGAAATGTGAAACTTCTGCATCAAGATACAGCAGAAGGATGGAGGGAACCTCACATTAGGTTCCCAAAGTTTACACATGTGCTGTGCTCTTTTCAGGCTGATGCTTTTAGCTCTGGGGGGAGAGAAGACATGTGCTTCATGACACAACTAAACACAGCCACTGCTGTTTTTGTAAATTACAAAAATAGCATTGATGGACAGGGCCTCTCATTTTAGGCCTATGTGCTGCCCAGCCCTGTAGGAAAGAGTTAACTGTCTGTAGATCCAAAATGCACAGAACAGCAGCAGAACCATTAGCTCACATACGGGAAAATGACTTGTTTCTGCTGACACCACAGCAACATCCTCCTCCCTGAGCAAGGGAATGCAGGGCTAGCACAGACTGGAGAGAGAGAGGCAAAGTGCAAACCTCAGGTTATCGGCAGAAACTCAGAAGCAAGAGGTCATGTGATAGCCTCTTGCAACACTCCAAGTCTCCCCAAGTCCTCACACCTTTAATTTGGCTAACTCTAATCAATTTATAAGAAGGTAACTTGGTATTATTTTCTATTGCGTTAAATACACATGCACATGCATAAAGCACTGGCTGTAATTACTGCTAGTCTTATATGGGTGATACCATTTACCACACAGAATTGCAAATGGTTTCAAAGCAGAACTTCACATCGATGCAGTGATTTTCATAGCAGTTACACTGTAGTAACAATCTTTCCATTGTCAGTGGCAGGAACATTTTTTTTTCTCCTGGTTTTATTTAAATAACTTTTAATGCTCTAGAAGTTCTTATTTTTTCAAAAAGATACTTTCCAAATCCAAAATGGGAACTTCTGCCTTGTGCACAAGACCATGTTATGCTCAAAAAGTTAGTATCTAGCAGGCTTTAAGGACTCTCAACACCTGTAACACCAGTGACAATTACAAATTCCATAAGGGAAGTTATCATTCTCTTCAGCTTGAAAAACAAAATCCACAACTGCAATCTGAGGAGGACATACTTCACGCCGAACCAACACACCAGCTACAATTCACACCAGAACCGAGCCATGCCAGACCCTTGTTTAAGAGGATTTATGGCTGTAATTACCTTCATTTCATACTAATTGCATACAGTCATCTGAAAAAATTGCAATTACTGTCTCCATTGGGCCATCTCTGGCTAGGCTGCCCAGAGAGGAGCTGAGCTCTACCCAGAATTAGTTCTGGTTAGAAGCAACTTCCTTCAGCTCAGCAGAAGGAGCTGGCATGGTTAGATTATGACTCCAAAGAAACACCAGTCTCCAAAGTGTAAAAAGGTGCCCAGGATGAACTTCTGACAGCCTCTGCATCACTCATCCCTGTGTCAGCAGAAAGGTCTGTCCTACTGTACAGGCTACTCCTCCAACCTCTCAGAGTGAGAGCAGCTGCCTTTGCAAGTGTAAACTTGTTATCTATCACCTACTGAGATGCAGGTTTTAAAAAGTTTGAATTTACCTGAAAACTCAAGTCTCTGCACATCCCCCCAGGCCACAAGTACTGAGTTCCCAGGGAACAATAACCCAAAGGCCATCTGCCTCCTAAAGAACTTTTGTGCTGTTTAACAGGGGGATGGATTTGTCACCTGTGTCTGGATCATAACCTTTACAACACAATCCAGATCCTGCTCTATCTGACGGATCCTTAACCTCTTGCAGCTGAGCAAGCCAAAGGGCCAGGTCAACGTTTGAAGTGAGTATGAAAGTTACAGTGACATGTTACAAAAGAGGCAATCAAAACTGACACAAAGCAATGTAACACACACAGGGAGCAGTGTTTGTTTCCACTCACAGAAGGCAGCTTGAGCCTCAGCAAGCTCAAGTTGTGTGTCAGGCTTATCTCTTAAAAAGGACGAGATACCTGTAGACGTGTTCCTCTTCACTGGCACGAGGAGAAGGAGAGCTGAGCCCGTCTCTAGGAACTGAGGCACTGGAGCTTTTGGCACTAGAGCTGTATATAGGAGACTGGGACTGAGGCTGTGGAAAGAAGATTTGCGTTGGAAACAGAGAATACAAAACAAATATGTACACTACTGCATTGCAAACCCACGCATTGACAAAGCCCAGCAGAAGAAAAAAAAGACCTGCTCTTTAGTCAAGCCAGTCTCTATCAGATGAGCTACACCAGGAACAACTGTTCTCCCCTGACTTCAGACCTGCCTGTGAGCCGCAGCTCTGTGCTGGAAACCCCCAGTCTGCTTTCCACAGGCTCAAGACTGGTGACTAACACTCATCTCATCACACCACCATTTTGTCAGCACAATGACGATGGCTTTCAAATTCTTTTCTGCCATTTGTTCCAACCAGTTAGTTCTAATAAAAACTCCCACCTCCCCCCATTTCCCCACTCTGTTCGTTACCAAATTCATCTTCGCTTCTTCCTATTCCCTCCTCCTTACTTTCCTGAGATCCTGCACCCACAAAACAAGCACCCTCCCACCCGCACACATCCACTTACCTGCTGGTGGCCGTATCTGGGTGTGTTGGGTTGCCACTGGTCTAAGGGGTCGATCACGGTGCCATTCAGGGCCTCGTTGGAAGGCGGAGGGGGCACCGGGGGTGGCACAGCAATCTCCTGGTACGTGTGGTTTCCAGTCGGGTAGGAGTAAGGAGTTTCCTCCGTGAGAAACACTGGTCGTTTGGAGATATGTGAGGTGGTGGATTCCAGGTCTGCCAGCAAGGCGTCTGCAGGAAAGCAAAAAAAAAAACCTCCAACAAAATGGTCAAAGCCTGGACTACAGCTTTGTCTCTTTCTTCTCATTCGAGGTATCTGTATCAGAAGTTTTTTGGGAAGACTTTTCATGTAGGGTAATCCACCAAATGCCCTGAAAAACACTGCCGCTGCCCAGGAATGAACGAGTTAATCAAACTTCTACTACAAAGAAAACACCAGGATGTAACAAAGCAGCCAGAAAAGCTGTGTCAGTCTCAGATTTTTGCCTTAACTGGAAAATCACCCAACAACAGGGACCCGTAGTCTCATTGTACCCTGCAGAACTGCAACCTAGGCAAGCCTGTCCAGAGACCTACTCCAACAGGATATTGACACAGACTAATTACAGGCCCCACATCATCACAGAGTCATTTACTGTGGCCGCAGGCACTGCTTTCTGCAGGAAACAAGATCTCGGGAGGTGTTTCCTCCAGAGTCCAAGCTAGTGGAAGAAGCACGAAACGTTCAGATCAGTCCATCAATGCAGCAGGAGTATGTGTTTCAGTTTTCCTAACAAAAATCCTTCTCAGGACATCATACAAACAGTTAACAAGTTTCCAGAGGCTGCCAGGTAAACGCCATTTCTTCTCCTGGAAACAATTCTTAACTAGCTGGGTGGAGACTGCTCACAAATTCCTGTAGAGAAGGAAAACTCCCACCAGCTGTCACTCATGCCAGGCAGAGGACCTGGGTCACACAGTTAGCGCTTCTCAAAAATCTTAAAGTCCCATCAGAGATGAGGCATAAAAAGGCATTCCCAGCTTTCTGGATTTCTCCCTGCAAATGTATCCTCTGCCCATTCCCATCCCTGCACTCCTCTGTGGTGACTCAAAGGCAAATCCAGATCTGTTGGACCTTCCACCCCATGAGCCCACCCTGCAGAGCCCATTGCAGTCC